>JASVEL010013411.1:0-244180 GCA_032618575.1 Nicotiana noctiflora
ATGGTTTGCGGTGCATTTTGGTGTTATCAATCTCTGTTTGGAATTCTGAGACTAGGAGTAGCTCTATAAGGCGATTCTGGAGTTGGGAGCATGATCGGAAGTTAATTCGGAGGTCCGCACGTCATTTTGAAGCCATTTGGCTAAATATAAAAATTTGAAGGTTTTTGAGAAGTTAGACCGGGGGTTGATTTTTTTATATCGGACTCGGAATCCAATTTCAAAAGTTGAAGTAGGTTCGCAGTGTCAAATATGATTTATGTGCAAAATTTAAGGTCAATCAGACGTGATTTGATAGGTTTAAACATCGAAAATAAAAGTTAGAAATTTCAAAGTTCATAAAGATGAATTTTGATGGGATTCGTGATTTCGACATTGTTTGATGTGATTTGAAACCTCCACTAAGTTCATAATATGTTTCCAGACTTGTTGGCACGTTCGGACGAGGTCCCGAGGGGCTCGGGTGAGTTTTGGGGTGGTTTTGGACCATTTCTAGGCCATTTATAACTGCTGGGTTTTTGCTACAGCAGTGCTCTATGCGATCGCGGGGAATTGGATGCGATCGCGGTGAGTAAAATGTGATAAACGGGCTAGTGAATCGCGATCACGGAAAGCCTTTCGCGATCGCGTATAGTAGATATTCTGCTGCACTGACTCGACTTCGGAGGCTCATATCTCACAATCTATAAGGAATTTTGAGATGATATATAAACTAAATCTATAGTCCTTTGCATCTAGTTTCTATAAAAGTAAACCTTGCATGATTTGGATTTGTGTATAAAGAGTTATGGTTGTTACACTACAGGGTGTCCGGGAAGATAAAGAGGAAAGTTGTATTGCACATGGGCTAATTTTGATAGATTATATCTAAAAATATATAAGGAGTTGGGAAATGACCAACAAATGTAAATTGTAGATCTTTGAGTCTAGTTTTCTAAACAGTAAACCATTTGTCATTTGAATTTGTGTGCAAAATATTATGACTATTCTACTAGAGGCTATCCGAAAGGCTAGGAAATTGTTATCTGCGATCGCGAAGCTCTTTCAGCGATCGCGTAGAGTAAATTTTGGGCTGGAAAATTGTTCTCCGCGATCGCGAAGCATTTTCTGCGATCGCGATGGGTAAATACCTGGGCAGAATGGTATCTTAGCAGGTTTAGCTCATTTTTTTTCATTTTTTTCAAAGCATGGACGATTTTTGGAGAGCTTCAAGAAGGGATTTCATCATCTATGTTAAGGTAAGTTACTCCTCATTTTCAAGTTAAATACAAGATTATATCATGGAATTCGACATGAAAATTGTGGGAAAATTGGGGTTTTAGTGGAAAACCTAGAAAATCATATTTTTGGAATTTAGCCACGATTTTGAACATAGAATTAGAAGAAAATTATATACTTGAGTTCCCAAGGTTATGGGTAATCTTTATCTTTGAGAAATTTCGAATTCCGGGCACATGTGCCCGAGGGCATTTTGGTCAACTTTTTGTTTGGGGTTAGGAATTATTATAAATTGGGTTGTAAAGTATAGTTGAGCATTTATTAATGAATTTGTATGATCATTGACTAGTTTGGTGCATTGTGCATTGATTCAAGCTTCCAGAAGGATGTATAATGTCGGTTATGAGTCTTCGGAGCGACGTGAGTCTCCTTTCTAATCATGTGAGGGGGAATTATCCTATAGATGTGTAAAATGGTTATGTGTTCCTATTTGTGGAGGCTACGTACGCACGAGGTAACGAGAGTCCGTACATAGCTACTATTATGCTACTGTATGGGTAACCTAGGACTCGAGAGCATGTTATACTTGGATTACTGTGAACCCGTTGATAGTCTGAATTATTTAGATCACCTTAAATTGGTAAAGGAAGTTAAAAAGAGATTTAATATTAATTTTTCCTGAAATTTTAAAAAGAGAAAGTTGTTTATTTGGAGGATCATCCTCGATGAGCTCTTAATTTCCTACTTGAGCATTTATTTTTTGTGTGCCTGCGTCGCATGGATGATTTTCAAGCAGGATATGTATTTGTTTATGGAACGGTCTGAATGCCTCGGTAAAAATAGATATATCTATGGTTCGTGCCGCTCGACGCTCGGCAGTGCACAATTTACATTTCTGTTGGAGCGGGTCGTCGCCTCAGTGTGATTTGCGCATGTTTATCTGTTATAATAGTTACAAATGTGGAATTGGCCCTATGTGGCTTGATATAAATTGATAAAATAATAAAGAATAGACTTTGGAAGCCCTTGATTTATTGTTGAAGGTGCTTACCTGTTTTCCTAGCTTCACAATTAGAACTTTTATATAAATCCACGATTATTCTCACTTATATAGAATATTGATAATTAACCTCTAGTGAGTGTCGAAGTTGGCCATCTCGTCTCTACCCTTCGGGATTAGGCGGGATACTCACTAAGTATACATTGATTACGTACTCATACTACACTTCTGTGCATTTTTGTTGCACAGGTACATGATACATTAGCGGCCTACTGGGAACAGAAGCACAGATGATTCAGGGAGTTGCAATATGCAAGGCGGCCCGTCACTCTTTAATGTCCCTTTCTAGTAACGGTATTTCTTTTTCGTCCATTGTATTCCGGACAAATGTTGTGTTATATTTTATATCCTTATCAGTAGTTGCTCATGCACTTGTGACACCGGGTTTCTGGGATGATTTTAGTAAAATTTTGTACTAGTTGTTATTATTTAACTTCAAATCTATGAAGTGATCTTATATTTATGTAAATCGAAAAGAAAAACCTTAGATTTTCAAGAGTATTAATAGAAAAATTAATTAGTAATTTAATTGGCTAGCCTGACAGCAGTGTCCGACGTCATCATGACCCGTAGTGCATTGGGTCGTGATAATATGGTATTAGAGCACTAGGTTCCCATCGGTCTCCCGATTCATGAGCTAGTCTAGTAGAGTCTCGCGGATCGGTATGGAGACTTCTGTACTTATCCTCGAGAGGTTGCATGACTGTTAGGAGAACTTCCCTTCTTGATTTCTTATCGTGCGGTTCGATTCCTTTGATTCCTTCTCACTCAGTCTTACATGACGCGAGTGCTAACAATAAATCAAAAATTGAAGGATTGTAATGGCACCGCAAATGTGGTACGGGATGATTCTCCCGGTATAGTTGATTGGACTATTATAGTCGCCTTATTCAAGGATATTCTATTGTTCAGCTTAGTAACAAAACTTCTAAGAGCCTTGAGGCTAGGCACAGGTTGCCATGACACTTGCGAGTGATTACTCCACAGTGTTGTTGTGATCGTAGGATGTTTGCCCAGGTGTCGGGGCAGGAATGAATTGAAGGGAGGTTTACTTTGTGTGTAATCAAGGGATTCAGTATTTTATTCCTGGCAGGGGAAAGGTAGTCGGACTGAGGATGGTCAGACGTGGACTAGTGGACATAATGAAACGTGGTAATTGCAAGCGTGGTAGTTCTCCTCTACATTGAATGTTGTTTTCCTAATTGGACGTACTAAGTTTGTCGATGTTATAATCTGTTAAATTCACCTTTAAGGCGGGACATTATGAAATGGTATTAGAGATACAACTATCAGATATCGTAGGGTACGGTGGTTCCAGATTGAATCAGTATTGCGAATGTTGACGGTTCGATAAAGACGACCTTCGGAATAATTGGGGTTAGTAGCAATTTGAGGATTCAAGTTCTATGAAGATAAATTACATTAAGACAACGATTGAGCAGCAAAAGATGAGAAGGATATGTGGGAAGTACCAGGCAAAATTTTAAACTTCTAAAAGGCCAGGTATAGGGAGCGCCTGCCGGGCAGTTGATTTAAGGAGTGAGTTTGCCCAAAGTGGGAGAGTGGCGGAGCCGTATAGGGCCTAGGAGTAGGATGACTACGCGCCTAAGAATAGTATGGAAGGATCTGGGATTTTAGCGACGGGCGATGGAAGCCTATAGATTTAATTCGAAGCTCGGGGTTGTTATACGACATGAGATTTGGTATAACGGAAAGGGGCTTGAAATGAAGAAAGATGTAGCATGACTTGAAGTGAAAGGATATTGTCGCACATTTAATGGATGTCCATGAGGGACGAATGAACTGGTGCAGCTGGAGAGTGAGCTCGGACTCAGGATTTGGTTATTGACGTCATAGTGATTGTATCTCGTGCAGCAGTATTTGGAAGGTATCGGGAAGTGATTTCCGCAGGCGGGTTATTTCCTGTGAGCAGGTTAGTGGTCGCATAGTTGGAAAGGCTCCTGCAAAAAGTTCTACTAGATATGCTGCAAATGGGATTGTTATGTGAATGGTGTAAATAATTTAGGGTATAAAATTGGGTTTCTACGGTAAGATATCATGCTGACAATTGATTGCACAAGGTTATGTCATGTCACGACCCAAACCCGGTCGTGATGGCGCCCTAATCTAAAGCTAGGCAAACCTGACCAACCTTTATTCTCATATCAACAATAAACCTCAAAATTGACAATTTAAGGAGAATAAAATACTAATTTTAGAATAATAATCTAATATTTATAGAATGATAATACTGAGAAGTGCAAAAACTGATAAAAACACTCCCAAAAGATCTGGAGTCACGATTTTAGAGCCTCTAATCAAAACTGGATAACAATATCTGAACGAAATACTCAAGTATGAAAATGTATATATATATAAAACTGGAATAAGAAGAGTAGTCAGGTCCTGCGAACGTCAAGCAACTACCTCAACAATTCCGATAACTCTAGAAACAAGACTGCTTAGCTAAACCTCTGGTGTACCTGAATCTGCACATAAGCTGCAAGGAGTAGAGGTGAGTACTATTGACTTAGTAAGTAATAAGCATATAAAATGTCTAAAGATAAGAAATCCACGAAATGCCACAAACTAAAGCTAAAACTAACAGTCCGATATCTTACTACAAACCAACAGGAAAAATAACTTCAAATATAATAGTCAAGTATAATGTAAAAATGCAATGCAATGCATACGAACACGCTGTGGTGTACAACCCGATCAATTTAACGTCGACGACGCTCACTGGGGGTGTGTACAAATTCCGAAGAGACTCCTTCAGCCCAAGCGCAATATAATCATAACATTCGCTATGGCATGCAGCCCGATCCATACTCAGTCTACATTATGCATATGAGTCACATAACAGTTTCAATTTATTTTCCCAATTTCCAATTTATTAATAAGAATATACTTTAGTTATTTAACTTCAGGAAAAGTGACTTGGCATTTCATAATAGTGATTAAACACAGGACTGAGATCAATGATTATACAAAACATGCTATCACAATGATAATCATCCTCTGAGGATGCTACAGATCGGCACATGGCCCCAAGCATGGCAATAAGCCCAAATATATTCAACACAAGGTGCGTATCAATTGCCAATATAGAATTATTCTTGTTTGGGATGGACCAAGTCATAAACAATCCCACAGCAGCCATGGGGTGCGAGTCACGACCTAAATAGCGTCACAATATGATAAGCCAGGGTTTCAAACTCTCAGGCAATCATATACACCAACTACTTACCTCTAATCGGCCGTAGACTGGTCCACAAAGCCCTTTCCTTTCGTATCAACCTCCTCGCATGTCGAATCTAGCCAAAACCATAGCGAATACATAAATATGGGTCAAAGAAACATAACCCAATCAAAAAATACTCGAAAGTAGTAAAATTCACGAAGTTGGTAAAACCCATGCCACGGGCCAACTTTTCAAAAAAATCTTAAAATCATACCAACCGATTCCTCGTCTCGCCATGAGTCCGTACATATAAAGTTTATCGAAAATGGAGCTCAAATGGCCTTTCAAATCCTAAAAATTTGTTTTCAAGATCAAAGCCCTAGTTCTTCATAATTTCTACACAATTTCATGAATTTGACTTCCATAAAATGGTGTTTTCTAGTTAAGACACTTACCTCCAAGCAATACCCGTTGAAAACCCTCTTCAAATCGCTCAAAAAGCTCTCTTGGCGGAGTAAAAATGGTGGAAATAATATGTGGGTCGTGACTGAAATTAATCCTTAACTGTTTTGTCCAGGCGACCCCTTCTATGCGATCGCATCAACCACATTGCGATTGCATAAACCAAAAATCAGGCCCTGAAAAATCCTCTTACGTGATCACATAACAGACCATGCGATCGCATAGCTCTGCTTCTTCCTACTATCCGATCGCATCAATCTCCCTTGCGACTGCACTGAACAAGTTCGTCTACCTATGCAATCGCACACACCTTTATGCGATCGCATAGAGCAAAATCTCCACCCCCTCAGAACCTTCTATGCGATCGCAGACGTACCTATGCAATCGCATAGAGTAAAATCTCTCTGCAAATTTCTACTGCACTAATCATGCTCAAAATTCCCCGTTAGCCATCCGAATGCACCTCGAGGCCCTCGGGACCTCAACCAAATGCACATATATGTTCTATTACTTCATTCAAACTTTCTCGTAACATAAAAATACTATCATAAACATCAAAAACATCGAATTACCATGGATTCAAGCCTAAGTAAAACTAAAACTTCCAAAACATGCATTTGATCTAAAACCCAACCTGAACACCTCCAAATGACTTGAAATTTTGCACGCATATCCAAAATCACCTAATAGAGCTACTGCAACTCTCGGAATTCCATTTCGACCCCAGGATAAAAATCTCACCTACTATCCGGAATTCGCTAAAATCCAACCTTAGCCAATTCAAGCCTAATTCTATATCGGACCTCCAAATTCAGTTCCGATTACGCTCCTAAGTCACAAATCATCCCCCGAAACTAGTCGAATCATCAGAAATCCATCCCAAGCCCTCTAACTCATAAGTCAACATTTGGTTGACTTTTCCAAACTAACATTCCCATAAAGAGACTAATTGCCTCATTTCTAACCGAATTTTATCCGAATTACTTCAAGTTCTCCAAACACCTAATGAAACATATAGAAGCATAAAACAGGGAAAACAGGGCGGTAACTCCTGTAACGACGGGTCAGGTCATTATATCGTCCCCAACTTAAACAAACGCTCATCCTCGAGCGGGTCAAGAAACATACCTGGAGTCTCACACAAGTGAGGATATCTGCTCCACATCTCCTGTGCGGTCTCCCAAGTGGCTTACTCCACGGGCCGACCTCTCCATTGCACCTTCACTAAAGCTATGTCATTAGATCTCAACTTTTGGACCTGACGACCCAAAATGGCTACCGGCTCCACATCGTAGGTCAAGTACTCATCCAACTGACATAGCTGGAACCACATGAGTTGGAGTTGGTGCGACTGGTGCAACTGGAACAACTGCGGCAACTGGTGCGGCTTGATGAACTAGCTGAGCTGGAGCTACCCCAGGTGTCTGTAAGCCCTGAACAACCTGCTCGTGTGTGCGAGCATCGGGGGTATGATGACCACCCCCGGTCTGAGAGGTAGCCGCCGCTATAAATGATGAAACAGCTTGAGCCAGGCCAGTGCATATAGACAAGATCTGAGCTAAAGCCTCCTGTAGACCAGGAATCACAATGGGCACTGCTAGAGCATCTACAGCTGGAATTTGACCCTGAGCCTGATCAACGGGTATTGGAATCTGACCCTGTGTTTGGTCAACTGTTGGGTCAACAGGTGTTGTCCTTGCTGCCCTACCTCTACCGCGACCACGGCCTCTAGGTGGCACTGGTGTCGTTCGCCATGTCCGTTAGCACAAGTTCTCGCCATCTACGAGAGGATAGAATACGAAAATTTAGTTTTTTATAACAACAAGCCGCACGATAAGAATTACAAGAAAGTGAAGTATTTCCTAAAGGTTCTGTAGACTCCCGAGGATAGATACAGACGTCTACGTACCGATTCGCAAGAGCGTACTAAACCAGCTTATGACTTACGAGGCCTAGTAACCTAGGCTCTGATACCAACTTGTCACGACCCAAACCCAGTCGTGATGGAGCCCAACTCTAACGCTATGCAAGCCTAACCAACCATCGTTCTCATATCAACAATAAACCTCAAAACCGACAATTTAAGTAGAATAACATTGTAATTTTAGAATAATAATCCAATATTTATAGAATGATAATACCGAGAAGTGTGAAAACTGATAAAAACACTCCCAAAAGATCTCGAGTCACGAGTATAGTGCCTCTAATCAAAATTGGATAATAATATCTGAACGAAATACTCAAGTCTGAAAATGTATATATAAATAAATATGGAATAAGAAGAGTAGCCAGGTCCTGCGAACGTCAAGCAACTACCTCAACAATTCTAATAACTCTGGAAACAAGACTGCTTAGCTAAACCTCTAGTATACCTGAATCTGCACACAAGGTGCAGGGAGTAGGGGTGAGTACTACCGACTCAATGATTAATATGCATATAAAATGTCTGAAGATAAGAAATCCACGAAATTACACAAAGTAAAGCTAAAACTAATTGTCCGATATCTTACTACAAACCAACAACAAAAACAACTTCAAATATAACAGTCAAGTATAATGTAAAAATGCAATGGAATGCATATGAACACGTTGTGGCATACAACACGTTCCATTTAACATCGATGACACTCACTAGGGGTGTGTACAGACTCCGGAGGGGCTCCTTCAGCTCAAGCATAATATAATCATAACATTTGCTGCAGCGTGCAACCCGATCCATACTCAGTCCGCAATATGCATATGAGTCACATAACAGTTTCAATTTATTTTCCCAATTTCAAATTCATTAATAAGAATATACTTTAGTTATTTAACTTCAGAAAAAGTGACTTAGCATTTCATAACAGTGATTAAACATAGGACTGAGTTTAATGATTATACAAAACATGCTATCATAATGATAATCATCCTCCGAGGATGCTACAAATCGGCACAAGGCCCCAAACATGGTAATAAGCCAAGATATATTCCACACTAGGTGTGTATAAATCGCCAATATAGTATTATTCTTGTTTGGGATGGACCAAGTCACAATCCCCAGTCACAAACAATCCCGCACCTGCCATGGGGTGCGAGTCATGCCCTAAATAGTGTCACAATGTGATAAGCCGGGGTTTCAAACCCTCAGGCTATCATATACACCAACTACGCACCTCTGACCGGCCGTAGACTGGTACGCAATGGCCTTTCCTTTCGTATTGACCTCCTCGCGTGTCAAATATAGTCAAACCACAGCGAATACATAAATACGGGTCGAAGAAACATAACCCAATCAAAAATACTCGAAAAGTACTAAAGTTCATGAAGTTGGTAAAACCCGATGTGACGACCCAAAGGGTCATCACTTATTTTATTAATCATTTCGAGCTTCTGAGGTCCTGAAAAACTCATTTATAGTTGCCTCGATTTGCGTGCGCAGTCCAGGCGCGAAGTTGGAAATTTTTTATGTTGAAACATATGAAATATGTGGAAAATTTGAAGAATTTTGATATTAATATTGATATAGTTGACTTTTGTCAATATTTTTGATAAACGGACCCGGACCTGTGATTTGACGGTCCTAGAAAATCCGTAGAAAAATATGGAACTTGGGCGTGTGCCCAAAATTGAAATCCGAGGTCCAGAACCCCGGTAAAAGAATTTTTCTGTTAAATGTTTTTCTGAAAATGTTTAAGGAAAATGAAACTAAAATTTGATTAAAAAGTGATGATATCGGGCTCGTATTTTGGTTCCGACGCCCGGTACAGGGCATATATGTTGGTTAAACGCTTCCTATAAAGTTTGGTTGAAAACGGACGTCGTTTGACGTGTTTCGGCCTTAAATTGAAAGTTTTGAAAGTTATGAAATTTTGAAAGAATTCTTGAGTTTTTAGGCTCAATTCATTGATTTTGATGTTATTTTGGCGATTTGATCACGCGAGCAAGTTCGTATGATGTTTTTGAGTCAGTGTACATGATTGGTTTGAATCCCCGAGGGCTCGGGTGAGTTTCGGATAGGCATCGGGATGATTTTGAACTTAGAAAATTGCAGAAAAATCTGCAGCAGGCATTTCTTCATCGTGTTCGCGATGTGTTGGTCGCGTTCACGATGCACATTTCATTCCTTCATCGCGGCCCAGCTGTTTCCCTTCATCGCAATCGCGGACTCCTTCTCGCGTTTGCGTAGCATTAAAATTTGAAGCCAATCATTTCCTCTACGCATTCGTGTGGCTTAGCCCGCGTTCACGTAGGCCAAAATTGAAGCTCCCAGAATTTCCTCTTTGCATTCGCGACTAGCCCCGCGCGAACGCGATGTGTAACATTTTTCCTTCATCGCGAACGCGACCGGGGTGTCGCGAACGCGATGAACAAATTGATGCCCAGTGATTTTAAGACTGAAAACAGAACAGAAACGGGATAAAAATCCCATTTCTGTTCTACTCTCTTCTCCACAACTCCTTGGGCGATTTTTAAGCAATTCTTCATCAAACTTCTTGGGTAAGTGATTCTTGACTCATTTTCTTCATTTTCCATCAATATTATTTGAATTCCTAAGCCTAAATAGGTGTAAATGGGTAGAAAAACTAGAGAATTGAGTATAGTAAGGGTTTTCAAAGAATTTGCGATCTAGACTTCGTTTTGAGGTCGAACTTAAGAACAAATTGTATAATCGAACTCGTGGATAATTGGGTGAATTTATTTTAGTTCGAAACTCGAGTTTCAATTATGTGGGCCCGGGGTCAATTTTTACTATTCCGAGCAGAATATTGTAAAAATCATATTTAGCTATATGAACTAGTTTGTTAAGTAGAATTGATGATATTAAATCAATTATGTATAGATACGGTTGGATTGGAGCCAAATTTGAAAGGAAAAGGCATTGCCACAGATTGAATTGTTCGTAAACATTCGAGGTAAGTGTTTGTTCTATCCTAGCTTGAGAGAATAGGAATTGGGTTATGTACGAATTGTTGATTAAGAGTTATTGGTGTTATACCGGTAACGGAGATAAATTGCAGGTTCAATGTCATTTATTGGTTGTATACCGGTAAAATACATATAAATTGTTGAGTAAGAGTTATTGGTGATACACCGGTAACGGGGATATATCGTTGAATTATTGTTATTTATTGGTTTTACACCGGTAATATAAATATTGTTGATCATAGATTATTGGCTTAATGCCGGTAATATACATTATTAAAAAAAATTGGGATCGTGTGGCGTGCCGACCACTTATATGATAAGAAATGGGATCGTGTGGCACGCCGACCACAAAGTGATTTGAATCTTGGCATTGGCCATAGTTGCCGGTAGCCTATTGTTACATTTGGGAGCGGGTGGTACGCCTACCACAAGATATAGCTTATTGTTACATTTGGGAGCGGGTGGTACGCCTACCACAAGATATGAAATGAAAAATGAATTAAGACATGAAAGTAAGATTTGTTCCGTTGACCAGATTACTCCGGATATTGTGAGTTATTGATTGTTATTTTAGAACCGATTCTTTCCTTATAAACGTTCGATAACACTTTCTGCTGTTGTATATGTATATATATATTTCAACTGTACAGGTTTATGTGGGTGACTGGCCTTAGTCTCGTCACTACTTCGTCGGGATAGGCCAGGCACTTACCAGCACATGGGGTCGGTTGTGCTGATACTACACTCTGCGCTCTTTTTGCGCAGATACAGGTTACGGACAGCAGCAGCAGTAGCACGATTGTGGATATTCCGAATACTGAGACTACGAGGTAGCTTTGTAGGCGTCCGCATGACCTGTTGTCTCTTCTATCTATGTATTTCATTCTGTTATCTCATGTATTCGAGATAAACATCTTATATTTCTTTCAGATAATTGTGTGTATTATTCTTAGAAGTTCTTGAGTATTGTGACACCAGTCTTGGGTAGTGTATCATGTTTGGATTTCTTTATCATATTTGATAAAATTTACTAAGTCTTCCGCTAAGTTTAGTTATTCCGCTGTAATTATATGATTTAATTTAAAGTCTTAAGAAGAGAATGGTAACTAATCAAAAATGTAAGTAACAGTCGGCTTGCCTAGCTTCCACTAGTAGGCGCCATCATAACTCCCGATGGTGGGAAATCCGGGTCGTGACAAGTTGGTATCAGAGCTCTATGTTACACAGGTCTCACAACTCACGAACAACCTCGGTAGAGTCTGAGGGATCGGTACAGAGACGTCTGTATTTATCCCCTAGAGGCTACAGAGTTAGGAAAATTTCACCTTCATTCTTTCCTATCGTGCGAATTTGTTATTCAAATGTTAATTGAAATTTCTACTTTTTTCTTCCCACGAATGGCGAAGTCACGTACCGCTTCTTTAGCTGAACAATGGCACAGGATAGTGATAGATCAATTACGCCTTCAAAAGTTTTACGGAGTTCAGATAGGATTCACCAAACTCTTCACTACCACCTTCAGTGCGTGCATCTTTTCAGAATCCGTGGGAATTTATTGACTGCTGCTATGAGGTATCGCAGAACGTGGGAATAGTCGAAAGTGAGGGGGTTGATTCTACTGTGCTTCGGATGGCAATTAGTGGAGACATAATGTATTTACTAACCAGTTGTGGCTTCAATAGACCTTGACGCCTGGTTGATTTATTTGAGTTGCGAAGGACCAATATTATGGATTATCGGATGTTGTGACTTTGACTTAGAGCCAAAGGGGGAATTCCACTACCAGTAAATGGATCGGATGACCATATGTTATATCAGTTTTGGCTTGGAATGTATATATATGGTATGGAAAGGTCCCCCAAATAAATTATACATAATTAAAGTTTGGTACTCTACAGGGAGTAAGAATCTCTCCCAAAGAATAACGAAGAGTATATAAGTAAATAGGGTAGCTCAGCAGTGTCAAGCCATCATAGCAAAAGAGGAAATAGGTCATTGGTGCTTTTGACAAGCCTATGAAGAGGGCAGACTGGACAATACAACACTACCTACTCAACTCTATTTTAAGAAATGTTTTGTAGGAGTTTATCTCCCGGATTCTCTACAATATATGGCATACGCATTCTGAACGGTTGTGCCAGGTCACCATGACAGTGTCCGAATATGTCGCCATTTCCAATAAGTTAGCTGAGCCTCAAAAGAATTATTGTGAATATGGCAGATTAGAGAAATATAATTTACGAAGGCACTCATGCTACGTGCCCCGTTGCAGTCAATACTCGGCCTATGTGACCAGTCAAAGTTAGGTGTCAGGATGTTAGAGGCGGAGGTGAGACTCTTAGAGGTGGAGACCCAGCTATTGATATGAGTTCTATGGTATAGCTGAGGTTACTACACCAGATGGTGTCATCACATGTACAATTCTGATGATATTTTTCCTTAATTTGATTTGGTTTCTGAAAAATTTAGGCGATTCCTCTTAATATGCTCCACTAATTAGTGAGCTTCAAAATCATCAAATCTACTTATGTGAATACTCACGTGGGGCTATTATATGCAGATAGCTATCCCTATTATAATGTGTTGGTCACTGAGAATATTTATGAGGCTAAAAGTGACTATATACTACTTACTACAGTGGGTTTTGATGTAATTCCTGAAATAATTAATTTCAATTTTTTATTGTATGCCCTATCGGTATGAGGGTTCTTTTGTGCCGTGATACTCTTTGATGGACAATAGTTGAAAAGAAGAAAGAAAGGAAATGAAAAGCATCAGTGTCACAATGTGCAAATACTTGTGATTCAGAGTGGAGGATGAGATCCTCAAATTTTTGTATAACGTGAAAATATTTTTTTTTAAAACCGAGCTACAAGCTGCGGTGGATATTATATGAGGACAAGGTCCTGGTGGTGAAAAGTTTGTATTTAAAATTTTCCCTTTCTGGAAATAAAAATCTAGTACTATATCCTGGATTTGAGCCATGCCTGTTAGGATTATTTGACAATCCTTGCATAGTTTCTATTCATATCTAGCCATTTCTGTTTTGTAACCTTTGAGTTATAAACTTTGAGACGAGCACCAGATAAGGATAAATATGACTCATTAATTCGGGAAAGTAATCATGAGGTTTTCATACCTCATTGTGAGTAAAGTGGAAGTTTTGGGATAAGGTATTTGATAACACACGGTTAACTGGCAATGTTGTAATTTAAGAACAACTCTTATGGCCAGACTCCAGAGTCATGGTTATGTGCATACACATAATGTGTTCATGCCTCATTTATACTTGTTCGTGATAGTCTTCATTGATGACATATTGACATACTCCCGCGGTCAGAAGGAGCATGCGCAACATCTCAGAGTGGTTCTCCAAACTCTGAAAAATAGTCAACTTTATACAAAATTTTCAAAGTGTGAGTTCTAGTTAAGTACAGTTGCATTCCTGGGTCATATTGTGACAGCAGCATGTATTCAGGTTGATCCAAAGAAGATTGAGGCAGTCAAGAACTGGCCTAGACCGACATCAGCCACAGAGATTCGGAGTTTCTTGGGGTTAGCGGGTTATTATCGGTGATTCGTGGAGGGGTTTTCATCTATTGCAACCCCACTGACCAGATTGACGCAGAAAGGTGTTCAATTTGAATGGTCCGATGAATATGAGGCGAGCTTTCAAAAACTCAAGACAGCCTTGACCACAGCACCGATATTGGTTTTACCCACAGGTACGGGACCTTATACTGTTTAATGTGATGCTTCCCGTATTGGGATTGGTGTAGTGTTAATGCAGGATGGCAAGGTTATTGCCTATGCTTCGAGGTAGTTGAAGATTCATGAAAAGAATTGTCCAGTCCATGATCTAGAATTGGCAGCGATTATTCATGCATTGAAGATCTGGAGGCATTATTTGTATGGTGTAGCATGTGAAGTATACACTGATCATAAGAGTCTTCAATATTTGTTTAAACAAAAAGAGTTGAATTTGAGGCAGAGAAGGTGGCTAGAATTGCTGAAAGATTATGATGTTACCATTTTATATCATCCGGGAAAACCAAACGTGGTGGCCGACGCTTTGAGTAGGAAGTCAGCTAGTATGGGTAGTCTTGCTTATATTCCAGTCAATCAGAGACCACTTGCTTTGGATGTTCAGTCCTTGGCCAACCGATTTGTGAGGTTGGATATTTCTGAGCCTAGTCGAGTACTAGCTTACACGATCGCTCGCTCTTCATTATTGGAGCGTATCCGCGATCAACAATATAATGATTCTTATTTATGTGACCTTAGATACACGGTTCAGCGAGGAGGTGTTAACGGGTCACCTTAGATGCTGATGGGATCCTAAGGATGCAAGGGCGCATTTGTGTGCCAAATGTTGATGGGCTTAGAGAATCGATTCTAGAAGAAGCTCACAGTTCGCGGTATTCTATTCATCCAGGCGCATCGAAAATGTATCAAGATTTTCGGCAACATTATTTGTGGCGCAGAATGAAAAAGGACATTGTGGCATATGTGGCACGATGTCTTAATTGTCAGCAGGTTAAGTATGAACATCAAAGACCTGGCGGTTTATTTTAGAGAATTGAACTTCCTGAATGGAAGTGGGAGCGAATCACGATGGACTTCGTTTCTGGACTTCCGATGACGCGGAAGAAGTTTGATGCTGTTTGGGTGATTGTTGATAGGCTGACCAAGTCAGCTCATTTTATTCCTATTGCCACTACCTATTCATCCGAGAGGTTAGCTGGGATTTATATCAGGGAGGTCGTTCGCCTTCATGGTGTGCATATCTCTATTATTTCAAATCGAGGTGCACAGTTTACCTCACATTTTTGGAAGGCGATTCAACGAGGGTTGGGCACGCAAGTTCAGCTAAGTACAACCTTTCATCCCAAGATGGATGGTCAGTCCGATAGGACTATTCAGATACTGGAAGATATGCTTCGGGCGTGTGTTATTGATTTTGGAGGTTCGTGGGATCAATTCCTGCCTTTGGAAGAGTTTTCTTATAATAATAGTTATCAATCGAGCATCCGGATGGCTCCTTATGAAGCCTTGTATGGTAGGCGGTGTCGTTCTCCGGTTGGATGGTTTGAACCGGGAGAAGCTCGGTTATTGGGTACGGATTTAGTTCGGGAGGCCTTAGATAAGGTCAAGATTATTCAAGATAGGCTTCACACAGATCAGTCTAGGCAAAAGAGCTATGCAGATCGCAAGGTTCGAGATATAGCTTTCATGGTTGGGGAGCGAGCATTGCTTCGAGTGTCGCCTATGAAGGGCATGATGAGATTTGGAAAGAAGGGCAAACTTAGCCCTAGGTTTATTGGCCCATTCGAGATTCTTGATCGTGTGGGAGAGGTAGCATATAAAATTGCCTCGCCACCTAGCTTATCAGCTGTACATCCAGTATTTCATGTGTCTATGCTCCGAAAATATCACGGCGATCCATCGGACGTGTTAGATTTCAGCACTGTCCAATTGGACAAAGATCTGTCCTATGAGGAGGAGCCGATAGCTATTCTAGATCGACAGGTTCGACAGTTGAGGTCGAAGAGTTTTCCTTCTGTGCGAGTTCAGTGGAGGGGTCAGCCTCCTGAGGCAACAACCTGGGAGTCCGAGTCTGACATGCGGAGCCGATATCCTAACCTATTCCATTACTCAGGTACTTCTATCTTTTGTCTGTTCGAGGATGAACGGTTGTTTTAGAGGTGGAGAATGTGACGACCCAAAGGGTCATCACTTGTTTTATTAATCATTTCGAGCTTCTGAGGTCCTGAAAACCTCATTTATAGTTGCCTTGATTTGCGTGCACAGTCCAGGCGCAAAGCTGGAAAAATTTTATGTTGAAACATATGGAATATGTGGAAAATTTGAAGAATTTTGATATTAATATTGATATAGTTGAGTTTGGTCAACATTTTTGGTGAACGGACCCGGGCCCATGATTTGACGGTCCTAGAAAATCTGTAGAAAAATATGAAACTTGGGCGTGTGCCCGGAATTGAAATCCGAGGTCTAGAACCTCGGTAAAAGAATTTTTCTGTTAAATTGTTTTCTGAAAATGTTTAAGGAAAATGAAACTGAAATTTGATTAAAAAGTAATGATATCGGGCTCGTATTTTTGTTTCGACGCCCGGTACAGGTCATATATGTTGGTTAAGGGCTTCCTGTAAAGTTTGGTTGAAAACAGACGTCGTTTGACGTGTTTTGGCCTTAAATTTGAAATTTTGAAAGTTATGAAATTTTGAAAGAATTCTTGAGTTTTTAGGCTCAATTCATTGATTTTGATGTTATTTTGGCGATTTGATCACGCGAGCAAGTTCGTATGATATTTTTGAGTCAGTGTACATGATTGGTTTGAATCCCTGAGGGCTCGGGTGAGTTTCGGATAGGCATCGGATGATTTTGAACTTGGAAAATTGCAGAAAAACCTGCAGTAGGCATTTCTTCATCGCGTTCGCGATGTATTAGTCGCGTTCGCGATGCACATTTCATTCCTTCATCGCGTTCGCGTCCTGTTGGTCGGATTCGCGATGCCCAGCTGTTTCCCTTCATCGCGATTGCGGACTCCTTCTCGCGTTCGCGTAGCATTAAAATTTGAAGCCAATCATTTCCTCTACGCGTTCGCGTAGGCCAAAATTGAAGCTCCCAGAATTTCCTCTTCGCGTTCGCGACTAGCCCCATGCGAACGCGATGTGTAACATTTGTCCTTCATCGCGAACGCGACCGGGGTGTCGCGAACGCGATGAACAAATTGATGCCGAGTGATTTTAAGTCTGAAACAGAACAGAAACGGGATAAAAATCCCATTTCTGTTCTACTCTCTTCTCCACGGCTCCTTGGGCGATTTTTAAGCAATTCTTCATCAGACTTCTTGGATAAGTGATTCTTGACTGATTTCCTTCATTTTTCATCAATTATTTGAATTCCTAAGCCTAAATAGGTGTAAATGGGTAGAAAACTAGAGAATTGAGTATAGTATCAATGAATTTGCGATCTAGACTTCGTTTTAGGGTCGAACTTAAGAACAAATTGTATAATCGAACTCGTGGATGATTGGGTGAATTTATTTTGGTTCGAAACTCGAGTTTCGATTATGTGGGCCCAGGGTCGATTTTTACTATTCCGGGCAGAATGTTGTAAAAATCATATTATGCTATATGAACTAGTTTGTTAAGTAGAATTGATGATATTAAATCAATTGTGTATAGATACGGTTGGATTGAAGCCAAATTTGAAAGGAAAAGGCATTGCCACGGATTGAATTGTTCGTAAACATTCGAGGTAAGTGTTTGTTCTATCCTATCTTGAGAGAATATGAATTGGGTTATGTATGAATTGTTGATTAAGAGTTATTGGTGTTATACCGGTAACGGAGATAAATTGCAGGTTCAATGTCATTTATTGGTTGTATACCGGTAAAATACATATAAATTGTTGAGTAAGAGTTATTGGTGATACACCGGTAACGGGGATATATCGTTGAATTATTGTCATTTATTGGTTTTACACCGGTAATATAAATACTGTTGATCAGAGATTATTGGCTAAATGTCGGTAATATACATTATTAAAAAAATTTGGGATCGTGTGGCTCCCGGACCACTTATACGATAAGAAATGGGATCGTGTGGCACGCCGACCACAAAGTGATTTGAATCTTGGCATTGGCCATAGTTGTCGGTAGCCTATTGTTACATTTGGGAGCGGGTGGTACGCCTACCACAAGATATAGCTTATTGTTACATTTGCGAGCGGGTGGTACGCCTACCACAAGATATAAAATGAAAAATGAATTGAGACATGAAAGTAAGATTTGTTCCGTTGACCAGATTACTCCGGATATTGTGAGTTATTGATTGTTATTGAACCGATTTTTTCCTTATAAACGTTCGATAACGTTTTTTGCTGTTGTATATGTATATATATTTCAACTGTACAAGTTTATGTGGGTGACTGGCCTTAGTCTCGTCACTACTTCGCCGGGATAGGCCAGGCACTTACCAACACATGGGGTCGGTTGTGCTGATACTACACTCTGCGCTCTTTTTGCGCAGATACAGGTTACAGACAGCAGCAGCAGCAGTAGCACGATTGTGGATATTCCGACTACCGAGACTACGAGGTAGCCTTGCAGGCGTCCGCATGACCCGTTGTCTCTTCTATCTATGTATTTCATTCTGTTATCTCATGTATTCGAGATAAACAACTTATATTTCTTTCAGACAATTGTGTGTATTATTCTTAGAAGTTCGTGAGTAATGTGACACCAGTCTTGGGTAGTGTAACATGTTTGGATTTCTGTATCATATGTGATAAAATTTACTAAGTCTTCCGCTAAATTAAATTATTCCCCTGTAATTATATGATTTAATTTAAATTCTTAAGAAGAGAATGGTAACTAATGAAAAATGTAACGGTCGGCTTGCCTAGCTTCCACTAGTAGGCGCCATCATGACTCCCGATGGTGGAAAATCCGGGTCGTGACACTCGAGCCCCGGGCTCACTTCTTGAAAAATTTTAAAATCATACCAACGGATTCCTCGTCTTGCCACGAGTCCGTACACATAAAGTTTATCGAAAACGGAGTTGAAATGGCCTGTCAAATCCTAAAAAATCATTTTCAAGAACAAATCCCTAGTTCTTCACAATTTCTACCCAATTTCATGAATTTGAGTGTTGATTCTTCCATAAAATTGGTTTTTCTAGTCAAGAGACTAACCTCCAAGAAATACCCATTGAAAACCCTCTTCAAATCGCTCAAAAGGCTCTCTTGGCGAAGTAAAAATAGTGGAAATAATATGTGGGTCACGACTGAAATTAACCCTTAACTGTTCTGTCCAGGAGACCCCTTATATGCGGTCGCATCAACCCCATTGCGGTCAAATATACCAAAAATCAGTCCCTGAAAAATCCTCTTACGCGATCGCATAACAGACCATGCGATCGCATAGCTCTGCTTCTTCCTACTACGTGATCGCATCAATCTCCCTCGCAACCACACTGAACAAGTTCCTCTACCTATGCGATCGCACATATCTTTACGCGATCGCATAGAGAAAAATCTCCACCCCCTCAGAACCTTTTATGTGATCCCAGACGTACTTATGTGATCGAATAGAGAAAAATTTCTCTGCAAATTTCTGATGCACTAATCATGCTCAAAATTCCCCGTTATCCATCCGAATTCACCCCGAGGCCCTCGGGACCTCAACCAAATGCACAAATATGTTCTATTGCTTCATTCAAACTTGCTCGTAACATAAAAACACTATCATAGACATCAAAATCATCGAATTATCACGGATTCAAGCCTAAGTTAAACTAAAACTTCCTAAACTTGCATTTGATCTAAAACCCTACCTAAACACCTCCGAATGACTTGAAATTTGCACGTATATCCAAAATCACCTAACAGAGCTACTGCAACTCTCGGAATTCCATTCCGACCCCCGGATCAAAATCTCACCTACCATCCGGAACCAAAATCCAACCTTAGCCAATTCAAGCCTAATTCTACACCAGACCTCCAAATCCAACCTAACCGAATTCTATCTGAATTACTTCAAATTCTCCAAATACATATAATGAAACATATAGAATAATAAAATGGAGAAAATGGGGCTGTAACTCTCGTAACGACGGGTCGGGTCGTTACATGTCAACAAAAGATTAAGAATAATGGTAAACTCCATTTTGGTAATAATGGCTTCAAGATAAGTGAGAGAGTCCCACCTCTCATGATTTTGGGTTTCATGGTTAGCTACTTGCAAGGTTTCCTGTTATTAATATCTTGATGGGTTATCTCAGATACGGAAAAAGACCATAAGTGGTAAATTGAGCAAATGAATTTTTGGAGGCATGCTATAGTTGGCCTTATTGGCTCATGTTCGGACTTGGAGGAAATACCTTGTATAGATACAAGTTTCGGGGGAAGTGATTTCGTTGGGTTCCTCGTCGAGAGGGTATTCATGTGCTATAAGATTTATGGAGCTGAGTATATTCGGGGACCAAGTCAGAGTGGGTGGCTCTCGGTAACGGTCTTTATTGATTCAAAAGAGGTAAAGTATTGTGCTTAATGATTTCGATCCTCTAAGTACAATTAAGAATCAAGCTTGGAAAGCAGCTTATGAGAAGTGGCACAAAATGTCCTGTGATGGTTAGCTTGTGATGTAGCAATTGGGAAGTACGAATTGGTCCGTAGGGGTTGAGACATCATCGTCTCGTGATTCAAGGTCACCCGGGATGAGTGTAGATGGAGTATATTATGTGTTGAAGAGAGCCAGTATTATTTCCAAAGAACTCAAGGATAAATTGGAAGGAAAGGGATTGATTAGCCACAGTTGAATTTGGGCATGTTGGGATTTATCATCAGTTCATTCCGTATGATCAAGTTGTGTGTATGATTTGTAGCGGTGCGTGTGAGGCTTGTCAGCCGCCGTAATTAATTTTATTCGGAAGCCTTTTATTGTTATGGCTTGTTGAGTAGAAGCAGATTCCGAAAGGGGTTATGGTGGCTTGGACCACTTGTCACACCTCTTTTTTCCGCTACTATGCTCCGTGAAGGGTATAACAAAAGGAGTTTTTACAATTAAAGGACAATCGAAACAAGATTTGTTTTATTTAAGATTCAGAGTCTCCATTTGGAAGATTTATGATGTCCCAAGTCACCGGTTTGAATCCCGAATCGAGGAAGGGTTTGACTCTGTATTACAGTCACGAGCCAGAAATTCTGGTAAGAAATTCTATTAACCCGGAAGAAGGTGTTAGGCATTCCCGAGTTCTGTGGTTCTAGCACTTTCGCTCAACTACTATACTTGGCTAAAATATCTTATTCTAATACATGTTAAACCTTCAATATAATTTTTAAAGTTATTTACCGCGTTTTGTCAATTATTATTTTATTTAAGCAAGTGAACTTTGATTATGAACGGGTTTTCGGATCACGTCACATGAAATGCACCCGGATCCTCGACCCATTCTTATTCAACGTTTTCGGATTTGAATTTGGCTCACATGAAATGCACACCCGTGTTAGGAAGGTAAAATTATTAAAAGTGCGCCTAAAGCGACTAACGTATTGTTATCTTTTGGGAAGGCCGTGAAATTCGCACTAAGTATTTTTGAATTAAGTAATGAATGAGGGCCCAAAAATTTATACTCCCACTATTTCAATTTATGTGAAACTATTTTCTTTTTGGTCCGTGCAAAAAAGAATGACCCCTTTCTTTATTTGAAAAAAATTTACCTTTATGCAATGATTTATAGCCACACAAGATATATGTGCCTTACTTTACACCACAATTTAAAAAGTCTTCTTTCTTCTCTTAAACTCCGTGCCCAGTCAAATGGGCTCACATAAATTGAAATGGATGGAGTATTTGGTTTGGCGAGGCTCGTCTCATTTTATTATTAGAAGGACAATCTAACGCAAACTAAAATTTTCTATTTATTATTTGTCTCTAAAAGGCTAATTAATTCACGAATATAGATTCGAGCCTCGAATTCAAGTCCAAATTCAAACAAAAGGAAAAACTCTTTTAGCTTGAACCTGCTACCTAATTCAAAACCTAATTTTATATTCATGAGTTAATTTCCTATATTTCCTAATATTACTTTGTTAAAGGAATTTAACTCACAGTGATTATTTTGGGCCTTAAACATATGTGGTCAAGTATTAACTAATTATTAACCTAGAATTTAATAGGCATTTGTAACTTCATATTTATACATTTTTGAACAAATTCAACGCATGATTTGAATGTCGGGCACTAAACAGCAGGATTTTCAGAATATTTATTGTTGAAACTTTAATTTTTCAAACAAATAGAATTAATAGTACCCTAAAATTCCTATACTACCTTTGTATTAATTCTGGAATTACTATTTCTAATAAAACTACCCTTTTTCATACCTATACTACCCCTGAATCCCTCATGAAATTACTATCCCTTTAATCCTTCAACAGCTATAACCAATCACTAAGCTAACTCAAAACTAATATCAAATTACACTATTATTGAATTAACAGATAACAAACAAACTCATGAATATTAATCAACCCAAATCAATTCTAGAAAAACAGAACAAACAAAAGCTTAGGTGAACAAACTAAAATCTTATTTAAACAAATTAAAAGAGATTTATATTTTATACTACTGGACTAATACATCTATCGAACATGTAGAACTAAACTAATTACTAGAATTAAGTCCAAATACTAATTCAATACCTCATGAATAGAACAAACGAGTAACCTAATTAAACTAATAACTTATTGGACCATTTAACATTTGAGTCATTCACACTAATTAAATCGAACCAGAATTTATCAAAGAAATAGAAATTAACCTATAATAAATTAACCTAACTATTTATAACAGTCAAAAAGACGAATTCATGCTAACCTAGACTGGAAACTAAAACCATGCTCAATTGAATTAAACTAAAACCAAAGAGAAAAATACTTACTGAAATTTGGCCTTCTATGAGAAAAACATCCAAAGTCGACTTAAGAATCTTCAACCCTAACCCGGAACTATGTGAACCCTAGATCCAAAATTTATTGAACTTCAGTGAGATTCGAGGGGTTTCGACCACAGATTTGAGATGAGGAAGGCTAGGGGACTATAAGGTATTATTTTGATGTGATTTGGGTGAGATGGGGTTTTGACCGAATTTTTTTATTTAACATTCGAGATGATGGTCCATGATTTGAAAAGAAAGAAGTGTAGACATGGAATGTGGAGGTAACGAGGAAGACATGGTGTAAATTTCAAGGGATTTGGAGGTGGCACCGCCGTGGGTTGCGGAGGCGGTGCCACTATTTTGGATTATTTGAGGGGAAGAGCTAATATTCGAGGGAAGATATTTTGGGGGTTAGAAAGAGGAGGAAAAGGGAAGGTTATCGTGTAATTTTCGGGTTGAACGGAGCAGCGATGGCGGCATCGACAATTTTCGGACAACGGCGGACGGCGAAATAGGGTGGAGATAGGGTGAGGTGACAGCGTTACAGAGGAGAGGGGTGGGAGATGGCGGATGCACGAGGATGGTGTAAAATGTTTTTAGGGTTTGGGAATTTTATTATACTTTATTTAAAGCCACTGATTTATTATGAACCATTGGATTAAGAAAATGTGTGGTCCAGATTTAATTACGATGAAATATCGTCATTTTAAAGAAACCAGGGCTAGACCGGGAAAGGGGCGTGGGTTGGGCTGATCTGGGGAGTGATTGAGCTGGATACAACTAATTAAAATCATCCCAATTAAGGCATCCCCATTTCTTTTAATAGTTTCTTCTTCTCTTCTTTTCTTTTTCTTTTATTTTTCAACTTGTATTTATAAATGCAAAATTAAAGTCACAATCACATTAACACTAAAAGTTACATTTCCTAATTAAAAAAGGTACAAACTAATACCAATTTGAACTAAAAATGCAAAATGGACCTTTTTGTTATTTTCTTTAAATTTTATTCTAAAATAAATTGATACCTAACTAATACTAAAATGTGAAATTAAATCCCTAAATGAAAATGCATATTTTTGTATTTTTCGTATGAATTATCATGCAACCAATTAACACAAAATTCAACAAAATTCACAAAAAATTGTAAAATCATTTAATTTGAAACTTTTGGAATAATTTGCTTAGGGCAAAAATCACATGCTCACAGCTTCCCCTCTTTGCTCGGAAACACGAAGAGTTTTCGTGCAAATACAAGTGAGCAAAAATGAGCGATTTTTGCCCGTTCGCATATTTCGTGTGAAACATTTTTTAAAAATCTGACCGCACCCTGCTTCAGAGGCTGTCTACATATCCCGGGCTAAATAGGAATCAGGTCAGTGCAGTTCATGAATGTCTGGTAGCTGGGACTACCAGATGCTGTGCTTTCATATTCGTTGCTGCTGTTACTGTTTGCTGACCTCCTTATTACACCGTGGTAAAACAAAGAAGCTAGCCTAAGCTATGATCTATGAGCTACAAAAGATTCTATCTAAAACTTGCTCTTGTGTTGCCTTGCATTTGTATCTTGTATTCTTCCGATGGGACTCTTGTTGTTGCCTTGGCGATGTTTGCCATTCATTTTGATGATGCTTGACTACTGCAATTTGAAATACGTGCCTCCATTCTTCAGGCAGGCTTCTGGTTGCTGACGCTTGAGAAGTATTCCCTTGTTCTCCAGGTGGGCTCCTGACGGCGATGCTTGAACTGTATTCCCTTGTTCTCCAAGTGGGCTCTTGACGGTGATGCTTGAAAATTATTCCCTTGTTCTCCAGGTGGGCTCCTGATTGCTGAATTTGAAAATATTCCTTTGTTCTCCAGGTGAGCTCCTGACAGTGACGCTTGAAAAGTATTCCCTTGTTCTCCAGGTGGGCTCCTGACGGTGATGCTTGAAAAATATTCCCTTGTTCTCCAGGTGGGCTCCTGACGGCAACACTTGAAAAATATTCCCTTGTTTTTCAGGTGGGCTCTTGACTGCTGAAATATTGAAATGTATTCCCTTGTTCTCTAGGTGGTCTCCTGATTGCAATAAAACAGACAAAAAACGAAGAAACATTTCAGCCCTAGTTTGGTAACTGAGTACAACATGTTATCAAATATTGAAACTGACAGTTAAAGTTGAATTATACTTCCCTTGATCTCCAGGTGGGTGCGTCACTGCTGAATTTGAAACGTATTCCCTTATTCTCCAGGTGGGCTCCTGCTTGCTGATTTTGAAAAGATATTCCCTTGTTCTCCAGGTGGGCTCCTGCTTGCTGGTTTTGAAAAGATATTTCCTTTTTATCCAGGTGGGCTCCTACTTGCTGATTTTGAAAAGTATTCCCTTATTCTCCAGGTGGGCTCCTGATTGCGACAAAACAGACAAAGAAAATTTTCTGCCCTAGTTTGATGATTGGGCGCATTATGTTATCCAAATTTGCACCCTAAAAATGCTAATTATGTTTTAGCTAAATCAGTCGTGTATCTGTCATTACTTTATGTAGTTTAAAGTGCTTAGATCTTTGTAATTCGTTTAGGAATGGTTGTAATAAATATAGACAATATGAATTCAATTAGAGTAAAGTAATAGTAGATAATAGTATAGTTAAACCTAGTTAGTAGTTTATCACCTAATTCTAAAACTAAAAATAGGCTAATACACAGCTAATACACTTAGATATATATATATATATATATATAGGTATGTTCTGAAACTAGACGTATAAACTGGTACTTAGCCATTTTGAATTCTGAATCAGAACCATATAATTCAAAAAGTATAAGTAGTTCAGCTTGTATTACTATTTATATCTACTGAATATGAGTTATATACGAATTCGCTTTTAAGCTTTGTGATTTTCAGTAGTTCAAGCATGTTTAGCTAAAGCATAATACTGTTCTTCACCAGTTAAATAAAGTGACAAAAAATAATCCTGCACACTAGTATCATGATAGTGATTTGAATAGTCTATCCTGCCATGTAGAATAATAACATTGGTATGGACTGCTGTGTAGAATTCTTAATTTATTGTTAAATACTGAAACCAGTAGAGAATAAATGCAATCTGGCGTTTAACCTGTTAATTGTTACAATCATAATTGTTGTTAAAGTGATGATTAATTCTTATCAAGCTTTAAATTTAAATGATTTTGAGCCCTAATGGGAACCAGGCCCGGATCAAATTAATGCGGCACTCTTGCCTTCGATTAGAATCAAAAGTGCACGCTGGGCTCCAGAGGCCCAGTTATATTCTGATTATGGACTACTAGGCAGTCTGAAATCTAGGCCCAAAAATGAATAATGGCCTGGACTCCCATATCAATAAGTTGGAAAATTAATACAAAAACAGTTATATATTAGGAAGGAAAAAATAAAAAATAGAAAATATAGTGCATCAATAGGTTTGAACTTTAAAAATAAGGGATGAGCCTCGTTACAAAAAAAATGAAAACACACGGGGCCCCAAAATAAATTTCAACATAAAATTTTAGACTCGGAAGGACCGTTTAGCAAATTTTACGGTCTTTTCCAAAGTTAATAAAGACGTAGACATTGTAGGCGCGATTAATAAAACTAAATTCCTAATATGGGTGCACATTTATGTGACCCAAATCTCAAATCCCGACGAAGCTTAAATGCACTAAAGTCACAGGCGTACTGGTACGGTGTGACTCGAAATGCGTTTTCGTGACGTCACAAGTCTTTAAAAATAACAAAGCGGGATATTAATAATACATAAAAACTAAAGCATATAAGTAAATCGGATAAAAACAAATACGGCAGTTGAGCGACCGTGCTAGAACCATGGAATCCGGGAATGCCTAACACCTTCTCCCGGGTTAACAGAATTCCTTATCTGGATTTCTAGTTTCGCGGACTGTTAAACAGTGTCATAATTTCCTCGGTTTGGGATTAAACCGGTGACTTGGACACCATTATTTTTGCAAGTGGCGACTCTGAAAATTAATAAATAAAATCCCGTTCCGAATGTTCTTTAATTTGAAAAACTCATTCCCCACTACTATTGTTATATCCCTTTTCGGGGTGTAATAGTAGATAGTTGGAACATCGTAAAAAAAGGGAGGTGTGATAGCTCTAGCCACTCTGCTGGGGATAAGAAACCCAGAATTCGGTTCAGGGTTTAAGAATTCGAGCTCGGTAAAATTGCTGCTTTGATTATATCTAATTTCATTATATGCTTTTACCAACGTGTTATATGTTTACTGCTTTGATATTACGTGAATTGTACATAAAAATTGTGCCGAAAACCCTTCTCTGCTTACCTTCGGGGATGTGCTTACTGGTTGAGACTCCCATTTCTGTTAAGTCAATACCCAAAAAGAGATAGAGGTCGGATAAGTTACAAAGCTGGACGATCCTGCGGGTCCCCGGTACGTAGCCCCCTCCTCGATTCGAGTTGACCACTTGGGTACACAGTCTAGTACCATGAAAAAATCAGGATATTGAGCCTAGATTTAGGACGTTTATTTGCATCATATCTGACTTAGGGGACTCAACACAGTGGTTGGGTCTGTCTAGGACAAGTGACCCGAATATCAAAGACCGAGCATGATTATATGTTGCATTTATTTATCCTGGATTATTATGTTGACCGACTAAATACCTGAAAACAAAAAGAACAAAAATAGCAATTTTTAGAATAGCAATATTGACGAAACGCTGTCGAAAGTTTGAAATGAACGTTTGAAAACAGTCGGAACAATTTTTGTCGAAATAATTGGTGGTAAAACAATTTGACCAAACTACGCAGGTTTGATTCTCACCACTAGGCGAGATACGTAGGCAACCAATGACGGGTCCAACCACCCTTTTCAAAAAATAAAATAAAAATGTGTTTAGTTTTGTCAATAAAATCAAAGTGATGCCATTTCTCAAAAATAGCCGAATGTTCCGAAAGGACGCTGGAAGGCTGTTTGTGCAAAAATGGCCGCTTTGAAGTCATTTTTCTTTAAAAATAATAGCCTTGAAATTTTCAAATGAAATATGGAAAAGGTTGACTCTTTTGAAATAATGAAAATTGTCCTTGAAAAGATTTTGTTTTCTTTTGAATAAATCAACTTTAATAAATGTGCAGGATGAGCACAATACAAAATGAACCCTTTGCACTAATAAACAAGATCCATTTGGAGTTGCGATTGTGGTGGAATGATTTAGGCCAAGATGGACAGGATTGGGTCAACAAATATTTAAAATATCTTACTGGGCTGCTAAACATAGTACATCGGGGTGATATTATCCAAGCTTTAGTTGCTTGTTGGGATCCCACACACAACGTGCTCCACTTCTCAGATTTTGAGCTCACTCTGACATTGGAGGAAATTGATAATTACATCGAAAAGGGCGAGGTTCCCTTAAAAGACAAATATCCGGTTGCTCCGAGGGCTATTACTATGCATAGATTCCTCGACTCCTTAAAGATTGCCAGAAATGTTCACAATGAAGACTTGGTTCACGGGTTCTGCACTATGAACTTTATATACCGCAGATATGGCCACGTTGGAGGATTCAACGATCCAACAAACAAACTCTGCAGCAAAGCGAACCGGGCTAAGCGGGAGGAACACAGGCGTTTCGCCTTTATGGTAGCCATTTTGGGGTTGATCATATTTCCGAGGAAAGATGGGAATATCGACATTAGAGTTGCCGGAATTTCCAGTACTCTCCTTGTACAGGACAATAGTACATTGGCAACAATGATAGTGGATGATATCTTCCGTGCTCTCACGGCCTACATAGCAGGAGAAGATTTCTTCGAGGGGTGTAATTTACTTCTTCAAATATGGATGATAGAGCATTTATGCCGCCACCCTCAGTTTTCAAGCTATGGATCGTCTGAAAAGATATGTATCGAAGAATTCTATGTGAGGACAAAAGAGGCCAAGTTTCCAGAATGGTCAAAGTGTTGGATCACATATTTATGATCACTGACTGCTAGCCAGATAGAATGGGCATATGGATGGTTGCCTCTCAATGAAGTTATATATATGCCAGCAGAAGGGTCGTATTTTCTATTAATGGGACTCAAGAGCATCCAACCTTATGCGCCATGCCGGGTATTAAGGCAACTCGGAAGATATCAAGTTGTGCCAAAAGATGGGGACCTTCAGCCTTCAAGCAATAGAAATCAGTCCTGATGGGCAATTACCGGAAGCAAAAATTCGGCAAATATGGAATGAATGCCAGTGTCTGAGAATAGACACCTGTGTGAGAGATCGGGCTAGAGGTGAAGTATCACTGGGATATTCCGCATGGTACCGTAGAGATATTGAGCATGAGAGACTGACGAAGAGGCCTCATATTCAAGAGTTTGTTGAGCAATCTAAGGAACAAAAAGATTGGATAGCCAAGGAAAATGAATATCAAGCTAGAATCAACATGTTGGAAAAACAATTTCAGGACCTCATATTCGAAAGCAGCCTACAAGCAGCAGCCGATAAGGGTGAAAAGAAACATATGAGAAAAGAAAATGAAACATTGAAGGCTCAGATTGTGAAAATAAGAACAACAACCGAAACCCTAGTTCGACTTGCCCGAGATGAGAAGCTAATTGAAAATCTACGGTGCAAGGTGAACGATTATAGCTTTGATCTAGATAAAGCTGAGAAGGAACTAGTTGGGGTTCAGAAACAATTGGCCAAGAATGCGGAAGAAAGAGCTCGGATGATTCGATAGTTAAAAGTGAACATAATGTTGAAGTATCCCGATTGAGGAAGAAGATCATTACAGCCGAGGTCAAAAGTAGAAAACAAACCAAAGAATTTGATGTAGAGAGAGTTGCTACATGGCCATGGCCAGGTTAGAATTGGAACTACAACAACTTCAAAAGAAGAATCAGCAAACCTTAGATGCTCGTGCCGAACAGATTGGTAGGTTGCTTCAAGAGAAAGGGGTCATCGGGGAAAGAATTGTCAACATTGCTCAATACATTACGCGGAAATGCCAACTGTGCGAGGATATGACTCAGTCAATGTTTACCACAGCAACAATGATCTTTGTGAAACAAGTAATGACCGACCTGGACAAACTCCAAAATGGATTAGCATATAGGCTCGCAGTAAGAACGAACGATGTCTCGCAGGCACTAGGAGCTTTGATGAATTCATAGGGCATTCATTTTTGTATTTGTATTTTTCCGCAATTAGAAGGTTGTAATACAACATTATCTTTTGTAATCAATGTTTCAATATCAATGAAAAATCCAAAGAAATTGACATTATTTTCTCTTACATGCAAATTGCTTGGGCGATAGGCAAACATATAGGATCGAAAAAACAAAAAAAATGGAAAGAAAAAGAAGAAAAAGAAACAATGAAAGCAATGAAAATGATGGGTGGAAAACAAAGAAAATTGGCAGGTCAAAAGAAAAATAATAATGTCGGGATGATGCATAATTGCCAGGCAAAAAGTTGTGTTTTAAAACTTGTGATGTTTATCTATTATGATCTAATTATTAATAAGTTTTTGTTGTTGATGAGTATCAGATAAAACAGTTAGCAACTGGCATTCTGGCACATCACAACTACAACACTCGTTCTAAAAGAATGACAAAAGCAGTAACCCAAGAAACTGAGCCAACAATCATGGATCTCGTGCAAGAGGATGAAGTAATAGATGTGAATAACATGAAGGAAGAAATGTATAAGTTGAAACAACAGATGTCAAAAATGTACCAGGCTTGGTTAAGGGGGCAACCCTTACCTTCTTACTCGGCTAACCCCGCATATATTCCTCCCTCAAACCCAAATCAAGAACCACCTACCATGAACTCATCTTCTACATATCCCGCTTACCCGCACTATTACACCACTATATCACAAGTACCACCACCCCTGCCTAAACAAGTTCCACCACCACCACCCCAGGCCGCTCCCGTGTATGTGGCACCACCACCAGTCACTTTACATAAATCCTCTAGTGAGCCTGTATTTCATGTCCAGGATAATCATTACTATCCTCCAGAACCCACCTTCAAACAACAAAATTCTTACACCCCACTTATCGACATGACGGAGGAGGAGAAACCTGCTAGAAACCCTGAACAAGAAGAGATGGCCAGGAAAATGAAGAGCCTTGAGCAGTCGTTTCGCAATATGCAGGGTCTGGGAGGCCAAGTTAGTGTGGCATACAAGAACTTATGTTTGTTCCCTGAGGTACAGCTACCCGCCGGGTTTAAATTGCCAAAATTTGGCATGTATAATGGCCATGGTGATCCAGTGGCCCATCTAAGAGGATATTGCAGTAAAATGGGTGGAGCTGGAGGAAGGGATGAACTACTTATGGCCTACTTTAGTCAAAGCCTCAGTGGCTCAGCATTGGAATGGTACACCCGTCAAGATCATACCCGATGGTTCATTTGGGATGATTTAGCTCAATCACTTGCAAACCATTTTCAATATAATTTGGAAATCATCCCTGATAGATTGTCATTGACCAAGATGGAAAAGAAGCCTAGAGAAAGCTTTCGAGAGTATGGTTTCAGCTGGAAGGAACAGGTCCGTGTGGATCCACCAATGAAAGAAGGAGAAATGGTAGATTGTTTCCTACAAGCTTTGGAGCCAACACACTACGGCCATTTGGTGTCTGCGATCAGAAAGACCTTTAATGAGGTAGTGAAGATGGGGAGTTTTGTGGAAGAAGGTCTGAAGATAAACAAGATTATAAGCTACTCAGTCATCAAGGCTACAAATAAAGCAATTCAGACGGGAACAGGAGGATCGATTGGAAAGAAGAAGAAGGAAGAAGTGGCGGTTATTGAGGGAAGATCTTGGTCCCGGGGCCCCAACCCATATCATCACCAACCTTGCCCATACCAACCATATCCACCAGCACCATATAACCCACCTCCACAATATTATCCTCCGACCAGTCCCCAATTTTCTGTCCAGCATGCTCAATCTTACCCACCGCCTCCACCTTCATGGCGAACCCCATCTCCTCAAAATGTCTAGCATGCCCAAAATGCCTACCCACCATCAAAAACCTATAGAAATCCAAACCGAGCCAACTTCTGTCCTGACCCTGAAGTCAAAGGCGACAGGGCTCAAAGAAAAAGAACATTCACTCCTCTGGGAGAATCATATACCAGCCTCTTTCACCGATTGAGATAATTGGGAATGTTGAATCCCATTGAGCCTATAATTTTCAACCCTCCACCAAGAAACTTAGATCAGTTCGCCCGTTGTGAATAGTGCTTTGGGGCACCGGGACATGACACGGAGAAATGTTGGCACCTAACGTCTGCGATACAAGAACTCATTAACTCCAGAAGAATTGAAGTGCAAGCACCCGAGATTCCCAACATAACACAAAATCCTTTGCCGGTGCATCATGAAACACATATGATAGAGCTAGTACAGGGAGAAAGCTGCAAAAAACCATCTCAGATTGTGATGACAATTAAAGCAAACAACAAGGTTGAGGAGAAAGTTTAAAGTGAGAAAGTGTCAATTGAGCCACCAGCAAAACAGCCGTCAGTAATAATTGAACCCGAGCTGGTAAAAGTGATAGTACCTGGGGTGAAGCCGATACTGACTGTGAAAGGGGCTTATATAGAACCAGTTGTTATCAAGCCAGTTGTTCAGATGCCGATTGTGAGTACCAAGGCTGTACCTTGGAATTATGACAAGGTAACTGTAATGTATAAAGGGAAAGAAGTCAAGGGGAAATCTTTGAAACTCATGGATTGACCCGGTCTGGGCGATGTTTTGCCCCTGATGATTTGAGATAGACGAAATTGGTGAAAGAAAATCCAGCTTATGTGAAGAAAGCAGTCGCCGAGGAAGAAGTTGAGGAATTTCTAAAGAAAATGAAAGCTCAAGATTACTCCATAGTTGAGCAATTGAGGAAGACGCCCGCTCAAATATCGTTGTTATCTCTGCTAATTCATTCTGATGAACACAGAAAGGCATTGATGAAGATCTTAAATGAAGCTCACGTACCAGAGAAAATCTCGGTATGTCATCTGGAGAAAATTACAAACAAGATCTTTGGGACAAATAGGATAACATTTTCGGACAGTGAGTTACCACTAGAAGGTACGGAACATAATAAGGCGTTATACCTCACGGTAAAATATGAAGAATCAGTAGTAACTCGTGTTTTGGTTGATAACGTATCAAGTGCCAATATTCGTCCTTTGTCAACTCTAGGGAAGCTAAAAGTTAATCATGAGACGATCCACCGAAATAGTGTATGTGTGAGGGGGTTTGATGGAGGCGGAAAGAACACCGTGGGAGATATCACACAAGAACTTGCCATCGGACCAGTGGATTTCACCATGGAGTTTCAAGTGCTAGACCTCGATGTGTCCTACAACCTTTTGTTAGGGCGTCCATGGATCCACGCTGCAAAAGCAGTGCCATCTTCTTTACATCAAATGGTAAAATTTGAGTGGGATCAACAAGAAATAATAGTGCACGAGGAAGACAATGTTTGTAATACCATTACACCATTTGAAGAAGTTGAAGGAGACAAAGGTCTGTGGGTATACCAAGTAATGGACACCGTGACTGTAAGCAAAATATCTGAAGGAGAAAATATGTCGGTACCCAAAGTGACCCCTACAGCGGTCATGGTTGCCAAAGAGATGATAAAGAATGGGTTCTCTCCGGGAAAGGGTTTAGGAGCTGTCTTGCAGGGTATAACGCAAGCAATTCATCTTCCGGGTAGCACTGACACTTTCGGCCTGGGTTTAAAGCCAACCATCACTGATATACAGAGAGCCAAAAGATTGAAAAAGAATGGGTGGACCCTCCCCAAACCTATCCCAAAATTGTCCAACTCCTTTGTCAAGCCTGGTACACATAGACGTCTGGCAACAGTCATGCCGAACTGTGCAGAGATAAAGTCGGATGAAGAGCTTTTAGCAAGTTTTGAAAGGTTATTTGAATACGTGAATGTGATAGAGACAGCCAAATGAACAAGCAAGATGGACGATCAATTTGTTGGACCCCACACTATGCTAAATAACAGGGAAGCTACTCCTCTTCCAATCAGGAGGGAGTTGTGGTAGTTAGCATTTAATATTCCATTCCCAAAACTATCTTGTTTTAAAATTGTAATCCTATATTCCGTCAAGTCAAATGTATCCAAACCTTGTTACCTTTAAAAAATTCAATGAAATGCAATTTCTTTCTTCCTCTATTTTTGCCTTATTTTATCTTTCTTCTTCTTTTTGTACATTTCAATATTTGCTGATTCCAATGACATGTCATGCATGAAGGATCCCCGGTCCAGTCTTGATAATCGGATAGATATATAGGAAATTGAAAATGAATATGAAGTCGAATATGAGGGTGAGGAAGTATTAGAGGAAATTAGTAAAGATTTGAGCCATTATGAAGAGAAACCCAAACCAAACTTAAATGAGATGGAGTCTATTAATTTGGGAAGTGAAGAGAATATTCGAGAAACAAATATTAGTGTACACTTAGAGACTTCGCTCAGAGAAGATTTGATCAGGTTGTTACATGAGTACAGGGACATATTTGCTTGGTCTTATGATGACATGCCCGGGCTCAGTACTGACTTGGTAGTACATAAGTTGCCCATTTATCCAGAATGCTGGCCGGTTAAGCAAAAGTTAAGAAAGTTTAAAACGGATATCAGTGTGAAAATAAAAGAAGAGGTCAATAAACAATTTGAGGCAAAGGTTATACGGGTCACCAAATATCCCACCTGGCTAGCGAATGTTGTGCATGTTCCGAAGAAAGACGGAAAAACCAGAGTGCGTGTTGATTATCGAGACCTCAATAAAGCTAGTCCAAAGGATGATTTTCCATTACCAAATATCCATATATTGATTGAAAATTGTGCCAAACATGAGATTGGTTCTTTTGTGGATTGTTATGTGGGTTATTATCAGATCCTGATGGACGAAGAAGATGCAGAAAAGACAGCCTTTATTACACATTGGGGGACATATTGCTACAGAGTAATGCCGTTTGGGTTGAAAAATGTTGGAGCTACATATATGAGGGCAATGACCACTATGTTTCATGACATGATACATCGAGAGATTGCGGTGTATGTGGATAATGTTATTATCAAGTCCAAAAAGCAGTGTGATCATGTCAAAGACCTAAGAAAGTTTTTTCAGAGGCTTCGAAGATATAATCTCAAGCTCAATCCAGCAAAATGTGCTTTTGGAGTGCCATCAGGAAAGCTATTGGGATTCATCGTAAGCCGGCGTGGTATCGAATTAGACCCGTCAAAGATAAAGGCAATCCAGAACCTGCCTCCTCCAAAGAACAAGAAAGAGTTGATGAGTTTGTTGGGCAGGTTGAATTATATTAGCAGATTTATTGCTCAGTTGACATCAACCTGTGAGCCCATCTTCAAATTATTGAAGAAAGATGTTGCGGTGAATTGGACTGAGGAATGTCAAGATGCATTTGACAAAATTAACAAAATATCTGGCCAATCCTCCTGTGTTGGTTCCTCCAGAACCTGGAAGGCCATTGATCTTTTATCTGACTGTATTGGATAATTCTTTTGGCTGTGTATTGGGGCAGCACGATGAAAAAGAAAGAGCAAGCAATATATTATCTTAGTAAGAAATTTACATCTTACGAGGTAAAATACACTCAGCTAGAAAGAACATGTTGTGCTTTAACATGGGTTGCGCAGAAGTTAAAACATTACTTGTCGGCTTATACCACTTATCTGATATCTGGGTTGGACCCAGTGAAATACATCTTCCAGACACCTATACCCACATGAAGGCTCGCTAAATGGAAAATTCTACTTACAGAGTTTGATATTATTTATGTAACTCGCACTGCAATGAAGGCACAAGCAGTCGCTGACCATTTGGCAGAAAATATGATCGATGATGAGTATGAACCATTAAAGACATATTTTCCTGATGAGGAGACAATGAATATTGAAGAATTGGAACAAGACAACAAGCCAGGGTGGAGACTATACTTTGATGGGGCCATCAATAGCAAAGGGGTCGGAATTGGAGCAATGCTCATTTCAGAAACGGGTCAGCATTATCCTGTTACCACTCAACTCTGATTTTTCTATACTAATAATATGACCGAGTATGACACATGTATATTGGGATTGATAATGGCAATAGACATGGGTGTTTGAGAGATTTTGGTCATGGGTGACTCGGATCTTTTGATACATCAAATTCAAGGTGAATGGGAGACAAGTGATTTGAAACTTATACCATATCGACAGTGTCTACATGAACTATCTCAGAGGTTTCAATCCATAGAGTTCAAGCATATCCCAAGAATGCACAACGAAGTTGCAGATGCCCTGGCCACATTATCGTCCATGTTGCACCATCCGGACAAAGCCTATATAGATCCACCGCAGATACAAGTTCGTGATCAAAATGCTTATTGTTTCGCAGTAGAAGAAGAACTTGAAGGTGAGCCGTGGTACCATGATATTAAAGAATATTTGAGGATAAGGGTGTACCCATCACAAGCCACAGGAGATCAAAAAAGGGCTATAAGGCGACTAGCAAATGGTTTTTTCTTCAGCGGAGGAGTTGTATACAAAAGAACCCCAGATTTGGGTCTATTGAGATGTATAGATGCACAGCAGGCCGCTACAATCATGGATGAAATACATGCAGGAGCTTGCGGACCTCATTTGAGTGGATATGTTTTGGCCAAGAAAATACTAAGAGTTGGATACTATTGGCTCACCATGGAGCATGATTGCATTAGGTATGTGCGGAAATGCCACCAATACCAGATACACGGAGATTTGATTCATTCCCCACACTATGAGTTGCATACAATGTCATCACCGTGGCCATTCGTCACTTGGGGCATGGATATCATCGGCCCAATAGAACCCGCAGCATCTAATGGGCATAGGTTTATCTTGGTACCAATTGATTATTTCACTGAATGGGTGGAGGCGAAGACATTTAAAGCAGTAACAAAGAAGGAAGTAGTGGATTTCGTACATACAAATATCATTTGTCGCTTTGGAATTCCGAAAGTGATTATCACGGACGATGGAGCAATCTTAACAGTCACCTCATGACAGAGGCATGTCAAAAGTTCAAAATCTTGCACCGTAACTCTACACCTTATCAGCCTAAAGCAAATGGAGCAGTTGAGGCTGTGAATAAGAACATTAAGAAAATTCTCAGGAAAATGGTGGAAGAGTCAATAAGGTGGCACGAAAAATTACCATTTGCTCTCATGGGTTATCGTACTACTGTACGTACTTCAATTGGTGCAACCCCTTACTCATTGGTGTACGGAAGGGAGGCAGTAATACCTGCAGAGATTGAAATACTTTCCCTCCGGATCATAGCTGAAGCTGAAAATTGACGATGATGAATGGGTAAAAGCCCGGCTAGAGCAATTGAGCTTGATCGATGAAAAAAGGTTAGCAGCAGTCTGACACGGACAGTTGTATCAACGGATGATGGCCAGAGCATATAGCAAGAAAGTACGTCCACGAAAATTCGAAGTTGGACAGTTGGTGCTAAGACGTATTTTACCACATTGGGCCGAAGCAAAAGGAAAGTTTGCACCAAATTGGCAAGGGCCATTCATGGTATCCCGAGTATTGTCCAACGGAGCCTTATATCTAACAGATGTGGAAGGGAAATGTGTAGAGACTACTATCAACTCTGATGCAGTCAAAAGATATTATGTATGATTCCTTTTCCTATGTACATTTGTATTTGTCATGATTTTGAAATTGAAATGATGAAGGCATTTTATTTCTCTATCCAAACACTTCACCCATTGTTACCCCTTTTGAGCCTTATTGCATTATTTTTCATACCCCTCTCTCGGAATCAATTATGAGCAATGGAAATGAAAAGAAAAGAAAAGAGAAGGTTAAAAAAATAAAAAAATAAAAAAAATGAAATGATGAAAAAAAAAGAAAAATAATGGAAATATACAAAAGAAAATTGGGAGAAGTCAAATCGTAACAATGAAGCGATCATATGATCTGAACTACGTTTTGACTTGATTCCGAAAGGGTACGTAGGTAGCCTCAATGAGGTTCAGTCATGATAGAAATAAAATCCAAGATTCCCCAAAAAATTGAAACTGGGGCAGAAGTTATGATTTATGATTCCGAGAGTTGTAATTATTTTTAACCCTCGTTTAAATTTTGAACCTTTATACCTTTCTTTCTAAACCCATCAAAAAGCCACATTACGGTCCAAAGAAAGACATTCAGATTAATTTCAAGAAAATGACAATGCAATAGGAATAAAGAGAGACATATCATGGACAATACCCAGAAGTTTGGAAACAGAAAAATAAAGAAAAATAAATGAGAGAGTCTTATTGGTGAAAACCCTAACGGGCACCATAAGGCGAATGTGAGGTGAGAGAAAAATAAATGAGAGAGTCTTATTGGTGAAAACCCTCATGGGCACCATAAGGAGAATGTGAGGTGAGAGAAAAAATAAATGAGAGAGTCTTATTGGTGAAAACCCTCACGGGCACCGTAAGGCGAATGTGAGGTGAGAGAAAAAATAAAATGAGAGAGTCTTATTGGTGAAAACCTTCACGGGCACCATAAGGCGAAAGTGAGGAATGATCTGATGAAAGGAAAACGACAAAATAAGAAAGGTTTGGGTTGATGGAAAGTTAGAATTTGAGTCAGCGGCAATTTGATTGGACATACTGGGTGGGGTCGGATATTCAAATGCATGGCATGGTCAAAGGAATCAGCCTTCATACCCAGATAAATTTTGTCTTTACTTCAAAATACCTTCACCCTGAAATTCAGGTCATTGCATTTCATTCTATTTGTTCAAAACCAGTTGCCAATTGAAAGCTAGCTACCAGCTTCTCATGTTAGATGGCGTAATAACACTAGGTCCTTCAAAGGAAAAGAGAAAAATAAATAAAAAACGTTGGCGTTCACATAGCCAAAGGGAAATAAAGTAGAAAAGAAACAAAAAGAGAAAAGCAAAAAGGGATCACAAGAAGGAATTGAGAAGACAATCAGGAATAAGTTGCAAAGCAGAATGAAGCAAGATGAGGCAGACGATGGAAGCAAGGCCAGCAAGAGTGCCAGTTGCTAACCATCATTTTGTAACTAATAAATTGTTCACTGATTTAGACAGGGACAAAAGATTCAAATTCTCACGAATCACTTTAAAGTGAATGTGACCAATGTGGGAGAAAACAATAAAAAAGAAACAGCAATAAAGGAGAGAATCCACAATGGAGAACTCAGTAATCAGGAACCTACCCAAACAACAATGGAGGTATTATCTTTTCCAAAATTTACACCCCAGTTATCAAATCGAGGGAATATTTTTCAGCATTTTCATTTTTGCATCAGGCGCCCACCTGTAACAAGGAAATATTTTTCTGCATTTTCATTTCTGCATCAGGCGCCCACCTAGATAACGACGGAATATTTTTCTGCATTTTCATTTCTGCATTAGGCGCCCACCTGGATAACGAGGGAATATTTTTCAGCATTTTAATTTCTGTTCAGGCGCCCCCCAGTTATCAAACTGGGGAATATTTTTCTGCATTTCATTTTTCATGCATCGGCGCCCACCTGGATAACAAGAGAATATTTTTCTGCATTTTCATTTTCATGCATCAGGCACCCACCTGGATAACAAGGGAATATTTTTTTCATTTCTGCATCAGGCACCCACCTGGATGATGAGGAAATATTTTTCTGCATTTTTCATTCCTGCATCAGGCGCCCACCTGGATAATGAGGGAATATTTTTCCGCATTTTCATTTATGCATCAGACGCCCACTTGGATAACGAGGGAATATTTTTCAGCATTTTAATTTTTGTTCATGCGCCCACCTGTATAACGAGGGAATACTTTTCAGCATTTTAATTTCTGTTCGGGCGCCCACCTATATAACAAGGGAATACTTTCTGCATTGTTAAAAGTTTATCTAACAGAGTATCATCATAATACATTGAAAGCCCCATACTGTTTAATTTCTGTTCAGGCGCCCACCTGTATAATAAGGGAATACTTTTCAGCATTTTTTAAAGTTTTTCTAACAAAGTAACACCATAATACAGTGAAAGCCCCACACTGAAGCAGAGGAAAAAGTTTTCTTTGTTTTTGCAATAAGCATGTATCAACCTGGAGAGCGTAAGAAACACATTTTGAAGTCATACAAATGGATGAAAGCAATATGTTGGAAGCAAGTCATAAGCGAAGATTTACAAAAAGGGAAGATACAAATAAAGAACAACATGCAAGGCAATACAAGAACACAAGACATAGATAGGATATTTTGTAATTCATAGATCATAGTTTAGGATAGCTTATTTATTTTATTTTTATCCAGGTGTAATAAGGAGTCAGTCAGCAATAACAGCAACAGATAGTTTCAAACTACCAGACCTTCCCGAACTACACTGACCTGATTCCTGTTAAGCCTAGGATATATAGGCAACCTCTGAAGCAGGATGCGATCAAAAGCTTTTTCAAAATGCTTCATACGGGATATGCAAGTGGGCAAAAATCTCTCATTACTGCTCACTTATCTTTGCACTGAAACTCTTCGTGTTCCCGAGCAAAGAGGGGCAGCTGTGAGCACGTAATTTTTGCCACGAGCAATTAAATTCCAAAATATATAAAATAATATAAAAAATGAGTTTTATTTGCAATTGTGTGATTTGGTTGAAATACCAGTATTTGTTTGAAAATAAAATTGAAATGAAAATACAAAAGAAATTAATTAGGAAAATATCACAAAAATGTAAAAATTAGAAAATTAAGTAAAATGCAAAAATACCGGAAAATAGAGTAAAAATGCAAAAAATATCTGAAAAATAAGGAAAAATGCAAAAAATGAGAAGTAAAAGAAATATAAAACAAGTATAAAGTAAAATGTAAAAAAATATAAAAAAGAAAATACAGAAATTAAATAAAATACAAATAAAAATACAATATACAATATTAATTTGGGCCAAATACATATTTAGCCCAACAGAAATTACACAAACCAGACCCAAACGAAGTAAATCCGGTCTGCCCGGTCTTGAAACCAAACGACACCGTTGAACAAATAAATTTGGGCCGTTGATACAAATGATTAACAGACCAAAGAAGGCGCCTGCATGAATAAAATGACGTCACTTAAAAAACTAATCCTAACCGTCCAATACAATTAATCAGACGAATGAGGCTAATGAGCCATTTAAATGAAACGACGTAGTATAGTGCGTTTAATCTCAGCCGTTCAATATCCTAATCCAACGAACCTCATGAGACCTCTCATTAATCTATGCAACGCCGTTTAAGATCCAAATAATCTTGTCCATCAATTTGATTAAATCCAACCGCCAGGATTCATCAACCCAAGATCAACATATATACCCCCTTCTCCCTGTTTAGCCGTCATTACATACACACATTCATACACATTAACCCTAACCGCCCTAAGGTCTTCTTCATCCTCTCCTCTCCAGTCTTCCATGGAGACCACCGGAGACTATTACAGTCTCCGTCTTCGGCCAACACCAGGCCACCAAACACCTTCCCCCACCCTTAAACCACCTTCAAACACCTTAAACCCCCATTAACCACGATAAAAAACCAATGAACCCCCTTTCTTGAAATCTAGGTCACCGGAACCCTAGCCGGCGACCACCCCAAAGTATGAGTCAGACCACCAAATTAACACCCTATGATCGTCTTTAAACGATCTTTCACCCCATCCAAGTGGCTTTCCTCCAATCTACCCCTAACTTCTCGAATAAACAAAAAATGCTCGCCGGAACCCTACTCGGGCGAGTAACAAAAATAAATCCAACCCCAAAACACCACCCTAATATCTTCATATCTCTCCCCTTACACCCAAAAGCAAACACTAACGACCTATTATGGAAATCTAACACTCCAGAGACCAACCGTCTCTGAAGGTCTCTGATGATCAAGAAAATTAAGAAATCGAAGAGATAAGAAGAAAAAGAAGAAAAGAAAAACAAAAAGAAAAGAAAAGGAAAAGTCTAAAGCTAAGTACCCTACCCCCCATTTTAGTTGTTCATCTACTCCGAAACATGATTCTTTTGTTTTTTTTTTTAACTTTGTTCTTTTAACTGCTTCACATGTCTATCATGTTCAGAATTTAAAATTTATCCTACGCATGCTTTCTATCTCTATCTTTATATCTTGATTCATACTTGCCCTGAATCTTATGCATGCTTGAAGTCATCTGAGTATTTCTAGGTTTTAACAGTAACTGCTCATGAGTCATATGTTAAATATGCTAGTTTTATGTGATTGCTCATTATTCTGTCTCGATTGGGTTTTAATTGATTGGAACTCAACCATTATTAAATTTCTCCTTTGAGTTCTAATTAATTGGAAGTTAATTCGTGATTAGGTTTATTTGTGCAAAATAACATGAAATTGGATATATTTGCAACTTGACTCGTGTGTTAGTTTCTTCTGAACTTCTAAGTGCTTATGTGTATTTAAGTTATATGTGTAAGTGCTGTTGTGGCTATGTTTGCTAACACAATATGAGTTTTTGATTAGTGGCTATCTTTGTAAAAGGGGCTAACATTGAAATAGTCTATAGTCTGAGATTGGTTAATTTGTTAAAACATGTCTTAGGGTGCTATATGTAAAACTACATTCAAATTACCCAGGTCTTGACAGACCTAACGTAGGTCGGGTAAATACACATAAATGAAAGGGGTAAAAGGGGAAGAATAAATGGTATTTCTGTAGATTACATAGAGCCTGTGGGGATATAAATGACTTTGTTGCTTGGTTTCTCTGAAAATACTTGAATAATAAAGGGTAGACAAGGTAGAGTTAAAAGACATTAATGAAATAAACATTAGCAAGTGGGGGCAATTGAGTAAAACTCAGCCCAGAACCTTCTAGCAGGGGTCTGAATGCAGCTCAATAAATCTTTAGTAGACCTTTATGTAATTAATAGAAATAATGAGGGGAGGGAAATACAATTATTTTATTTGAAATTCCCCCCAAAATGCCTCTATAAATAGGCTTCAAATAAGCCTGAAAAAGGGGCTGGATTTTGAAAATTCAGAAATTAGATCCAGATTTTCAAGTTCGAAAATTGGAAAGCTGATTAACTCGAGTGTTATACAGGGAATCTCTGTTGGGTCGCTTCTTTAGTGGTTTATTTCGACTTTGCTTGGGTTTTCCAATTTTGCTTGGGTGATTTGCTGGGTTCTGTATTCTGGAGTTTTGGTAGCTGTTGTTGTGTTGATTCATTTTACTGTTGTTGCTATATCGTTATTGTTGTTGCTGATTATTCTTCTTCTCCAACTCTAGACTCATTGGTTTGTCATTTGGATCAGGTACACTACTATATCCTGGAGCTGTAATTGAGTTGCTGTTTGAAGAAATAAAAATGTTAATTATGTTTTAGCTAAATCAATCATGTATCTGTCATTACTTTATGTAGTGTAAAGTGCTTAGATCTTTGTAATTCGTTTAGGAATGATTGTAATAAATATAGACTATATGAATTCGATTAGAGTAAAGTAGTAGTAGATAATAGTATAGTTAAACGTAGTTAGTAGTTTATCACCAAATTCTAAAACTAAAAACATGCTAATACATAGTTAATACACTTAGATATATATAGGTATGTTCTTTAACTAGATGTATAAACTGGTACTTAGCCATTTTGAATTCTGAATCAGAACCATATAATTCAAAAAGTATAAGTAGTTCAGCTTGTATTACTATTTATTTCTACTGAATATGAGTTATATACAAATTCGCTTTTAAACTTTGTGATTTTCAGTAGTTCAAGCATGTTTAGCTAAATCAGAATAATGTTCTTCACCAGTTAAATAAAGTGACAAAAAATAATCCTGCACACTAGTATCATCATAGTGATTTGAATAGTCAATCCTGTCATGTAGAATAATAAAATTGGTATGGACTGTTGTGTAGAATTTTTAATTAATTATTAAATACTGAAACCAGTAAAGAATAAATGCAATTTGGCGTTTAACCTGTTAATCGTTACAATCATAATTGTTGTTAAAGTGATGATTAATTCTTATCAAGCTTTAAATTTAAATGATTAGGGCCCTAATGGGAACCAGGCCCGGATCAAATTAATGCGGCACTATTGCCTTCGATTAGAATCAGAAGTGCACGATGGGCTCCAGAGGCCCAGTTATATTCTGATTATGGACTACTAGGTAGTCTGAAATCCAGGCCTACAAATGAATAATGGCCTGGACTCCCATATCAATAAGTCGCAAAATTAATACAAAAACAGTTATATATTAGGAAGGAAAAAACAAAAAATAGAAAATATAGTGCATGAATAGGTTTGAACTTTAAAAATAAGGGATGGGCCTCGTTACAAAAAAAAATGAAAAAACACGGGGCCCCAAAATAAATTTCAACATAAAAGTTTAGACTCGGAAGGACCGTTTAGCAAATTTCACGGTCTTTCCCAAAATTAATAAAGACGTAGACATTGTAGGCGCGATTAATAAAACTACATTCCTAATATGCGTGCACATTTATGTGACCCAAATCTCAAATCCCGGCGAAGCTGAAATGCACTAAAGTCACAGGCGTACTGGTACGGTGTGACTCGAAATACATTTTTGTGACGTCGCAAGTCTTAAAAAATAACAAAGCGGGACATTAATAATACATGAAAACTGAAGCATATAAGGAAATCGGATAAAAACAAATCCGGCAGTTGAGCGACCGTGCTAGAACCACAGAATTTTGGAATGTCTAACACCTTCACCAGGGTTAACAGAATTTCTTATCTGGATTTCTAGTCTCGCGGACTGTTAAATAGAGTCATAATTTCCTCGGTTCGGGATTAAACCGGTGACTTGGTACACCATTATTTTCCAAAGTGGCGACTCTAAAAATTAATAAATAAAATCCCGTTCTGAATGTCCTTTAATTGAAAAAACTCCTTCCCCACTACTATTGTTATATCCCTTTCCAAGGGTAATAGTAGATAGTTGGAACATCGTAAAAAATGGAGGTGTGACACCTGTGAGTTTGGGAGGAACTTTCCTTTTGCTACAGCCCAATGAGGTAGGATACGCTTCAACACCAATTGCCCTACTTCAAACTTCCACGGACGCACTTTCTTGTTATATGCTCTTGCCATTCTTTGTTGGTATAACTGTCCATGACATACTGCTGCCAGTCTCTTTTCATCAATCAAACTCAATTGTTCCAAATGGGCTTTGACCAACTCATCATCATCAATTTACACCTCAGCGATAATCCGAAGGGATAGTATTTCAACCTCTGCAGGTATCACTGCCTCCGTACCATATACCAATGAATGAGGAGTGGCCCCTACTAAAGTGCGAAAAGTAGTGCAATAGTCTAACAGAGAAAAAGGGAATTTCTCATGCCACTACCTAGACCCTTCCACCATTTTCCGAAGTAACTTCTTGATATTATTGTTAGCTGCCTCAACTGATCCATTTGCATTACGACGATACGGGGTGGAATTGCGGTCGTGATCTTAAACTACTGACATGTTTCCTCCATCAGATGGCTGTTGAGAGTGGCACCATTATCTATGATAATCACCTTCGAAATTCCGAATCGACAAATGATATTTAAATGCACAAAATCGACCACTGCTGTAAGGCCCTAGAAAATTTTGCTAAGGAATATAGGATTCTGTGGTGCCACGTAGGCTAATTATTATATTTTATGTGCTATGAACATGGTGGACATCAATTAGACTTGATAAATATGAGTATGAGTCTTATGGTAAGTGGTATTAGGTCCAAACGAAAGCCCAAGTGTAAGCCAAATGGGAAAATTTTCGAAATAGGCCAAAATTCCAAATGGATTCACACAAGGCTCCACTTTAAACGACCATATATAATTATGTATAAGTTTTTATGTGTTGAATAGCATATCAAATGAAATTCCTTTGAGTCTAGTTTCCAACGCTTCAAACCGTTCGTCATTTGGACATTCCTACGCAAAGTTATGGTCAAATTATCAAAGGCTGGAAAATAAAATCATGTGTCAATTCTGCGACAGCAGAATGCATCGCATTTCTCAATCTGCGGTCCCATTTTGACCGCAGAATGGTCCAGTGTTGCCCAGTTCTAGGCGTCGATTCTGCGAAGCATTCTGCGGACCGCATATCGATTCTGCGGTCCGTTCTGCTATAGCATAATCGATGTCGTGGGGTTATTTTTTTAATTTCTAAACCCGACCCCCTATCGATATATTAGGTGTTATAGCTCATTTTGAGCATTTTTCTGAACATTTATAGAGGGAGAAAGAGGGGTTTTGGAGAGGAAAAGTTTTTCCCATCAAATTTCTCCATAAAATCTTGCTAATTCCTTGAAGATAATCAAGTGAAGGCCCTAGATCTTCATCCCAAGAGGTAATATTTCATCACCCTAGCTTTTATTTCTATTCTTAGCTATAAGGAGTAATTAGGGAGGTGATTCATGAGTATAACAATGGATTCTTTACATGCATGTACAACTTGGATTTATGGGAAGATTGTTTAACTTAAATAAGTAAGATTGGGTTAGGGAAAGAAGAAAATCTTGAAAAGGGGATTTAAAATCAAGATGCTCATCTAGTGTTTGATAGAATGCTCAAATGAGCGGAAACCATGAATATCTTTCTAATTGTTGCTCAATTTTGCTATGTCTCAAAATAGATTGAAGTTGCTAGAATTTTCGGAACGTTGTAGTAACTTAAGGAAAAGCTCTTCGAGGTATGTATGGCTAATTTTGATTCTTGTAAAATCACCCATATGTGTGAAATTGTTTGACATGTGTTAATTTGAGAAATTGTATGTGATTCTTTGATGTCACTGTTGGGTATTCAATTGATGATTGAACTACATGTGGTATGGTATGAAATATGAATTGAAAGATGACAAGGGAATTGGAATTGGTAAAGAACTGAGAACAATTGTTGTGGTGGCATATATGGTTTCTTGTGGAAAGATATGAAACACTTGAATTGTGATAAATTGTTGAACATACTTGGGTGTGTACTCTTGAATATGGTAACTTGGTTGTGATAGCAGTTTGAAAAGTATTTGAGAATGTGAATCGAATTGTAAGTTGCTTATTTGAATTTGTTGTAATTGTGTGTAGTGCCTTATTTGCTGTTTGTGATTGTTGTGTTTGAAACTGTACGGTAGGATCGGGTTGCGCGCCGCAACATGAAGTAATAAGGTGTGGGTTGGGGTGATAAGGGTGGCCGAGGTAATAAGGGTGGACGAGGTAATAAGGATGGAAAGCGATCGAAATCGCTATTGAAATATGATATAAAATCATTGATGTGAAATTGTGAAAGGAGACAACAGGAGAGTTTTGCAACCTGTGGGGCACTAATTGCCCCTTTGTTTGACTACTTGTGTTTTACGTGATTGATTTGTGGTTATTCTACTTGTTGATCTTAAACGTGCTTTGTGTTGAGAATTATCTTAAATGAGGAAAAATGTGGAAAACATGGTTGGCTGGCTTAATTGATTCTTGGTGTAATTTATTGGCTGTATTATCATCGTGATTTCTTGTTAATGGCTTGAGTTTACTTGGGACAAAGTTTGCCCATACATACCAATACAATTCCAGTGTACTGACGTCCCTTTTGCCGGGGACGCTACATTCGTATTATGATTGTAGGTGAATCAGTAGCAGGTACTTCAGCTCATCGGCAGTAGCATTCTTCATCTTTCACTGCCCGTTTTGGTGAGCCCCTTTCCTTTCGGGGCCCTGCGTGGCTCATGCCACTCTTGTTTAAACTTTATTTTGATTTTGTGTAAGGTATAGCCGGAGCCTTGTTACCGGCAAGTATTGTATCGTCCTTTGTATCCTAGAGGCTCAGTAGACATGTAAACTGTGGGATTCGAGGCTCATGTATATATTATGTTGGGCGTTGTAAAAACTGTAAACTTGTTAATGAATCACTCGCGTGGTTATGTTTGTATATTGTGAAATCAGTTATAATTGGTAAGGTATTTGGTTAATGAGAAACAATCAACACAGGGGTAGCACGTGGGAATGAAAGGCACCCAGGTCCGCTTGACTGGGGCTACCCGGTCAGGCGACGGTCATATCCCTCGATTTGGGGCGTGACAACTGCCTTCTTGGTTATCGATTTGAAAGTTTTTGTTTCAACCCACTTAGTGAACTAATCAATGGCTACTAGCATAAACCTGTGCCTATTAGACGCTGGTGGCTCGATTGGCCAGTGACATCCATCCCCCAAGCAACGAAGGGCCATGGTGCCGATATTGTATGCAATTCGAATGGTGGAGAATGAATCAAATCTTCGTGTACCTTGCATTGATGACATTTACGCACAAAACTGATACAATTCCGTTCCATAGTAATCCAGTAATAACCTGCTCGGATAATCTTTTTTGCCAATACATATCCACTCATATGAGGTCCACAAACCCCAGCATGTACCTCAGTCATGATAGTGGTAGCTTGTTTAGCATCCATGCACCTCAATAAACAAAGACCTAGAGTTCTTTTATACAACACCCCTTCACTGAAGAAAAATTGGCTTGCCAAGCATCTAATGGCTCTCTTTTGATCCCCCATGGCCTGTGCCGGATATATTCTCATTCTGATGTATTCTTTGATATCATGAAACCATGGCTCACCATCAAGCTCTTCTTCCACTATATTATAATAGGCATGTTGATCTCGGACCTGAATCTGCAACGGGTCCCCATAAGCCTTATCTGGATGATGCAACATTGACGCCAAAGTGGCCAAAGCGTCAGCAACTTCATTATGAATCCTTGGAATATGCCTGAAATCTATTAACTGAAACCGTTGAAAAAGTTCATGCAAACATTGCTGGTACGGTATGAGCTTTAAGTCTCGTATCTCCTATTCTCCCTAAATTTGGTGTACCAAAAGATCCGAGTCTCCCATGACCAAGATCTCCTGGACAGCTATGTCTATAGCCAACCTTAAACCCAAGATAAATGCCTCATATTCAACATGTTATTAGTGCAGTAGAAATGAAGTTGAGCTATAACAGGGTAGTGTTTTCCTATCTCAGAAATAAATATCGCTCCTATCCCAACGCCTTTGGTATTAGCAACCCCATCAAAGAACAATTTCCACCCCGGTTTTTCATCTTGTTCTGATTCCTCGATATGTGTTGTCTTCTCATCAGGAAAGTATGTTTTCAAAGGTTCATATTCATCATCAATTGGATTTTCGGCTAGATGATCAATCACTGCTTGTGCTTTCATCGCAGTACGGGTCACGTAGACAGTATCAAATTTCGTGAGCAAGATTTTCCACTTCGTGAGCCTCCCTGTGGGCATGAGCTTCTAAAAATATACTTCAAGGGATCCAACCCCAAGATGAGATAGGTAGTATATGATGACAAGTAATGTTTCAACTTTTGCGCTACCCATGTTAAAGCACAACACGTTCTCTCAAGCTGAGTGTAATTTACCTCATAAGATGTGAACTTCTTACTGAGGTAGTAAATCGCCTACTCTTTATTTCCCGTGACATCATAATGACCTAGTACACAACCAATAGAGTTATCCAAGACTGCCAGATAAAAGGATCAAGGGTCTTCCCAGCTCTAGCAGAACCAACGCAGGTGGACTGGCCGAATACTCCTTAATCTTGTCAAATACGGCCTAGCATTCATCCGTCCATCTAACCGCAACATCTTTCTTTAGCAGCTTAAAGATAGGCTCATAAGTCGTTGTGAGCTGGGCGATGAACCTACTGATATAATTCAACATGCTGAGCAAACTCATCACTTCTTTCTTACTCTTTGGTGGTGGTAATTCCTAAATGGCTTTGATTTTGGATGGGTCTAACTCAATATCGTGTCGACTTACCACGAACCCCAACAACTTCCCTGACGGGACTCCAAATGCCACTTCACTGGATTAAGGAGCATAAGGTTGTATGCTTCGAATTCCCATTAGAAGAATATAGGGGGCTTCTACTGAAGTGTAGACAACTTCAGTAGCGGGAAGCCACCCATAAGCCCACTCAACCTTATCTACGTTCAATGATCTTAAACATGATGACCAAGCCTCAACTCCTTCGAGATATTTAATTCCTGTGACCCGGGTTTCAAATTCACTAACGCAACTATGTCTGGTTAACCCAAAATTCATATAGCCTATTCGATGACATAGATGCTCCTGGATCCACATTTGGAGTAGGAGATTACACCCCTGAAAGAATTTCTCGCCCTCCCAACACTTAGTTAGAGCCCGATATATCTCCGCTACGATCAAGGAAACCACCGTGCTAGTAGGTTTCTTCATAGCTATATCCACTATTCCTACTAGTCCGAGGTATATATTACTTACTGTCTTTCCTTGGGCTAATCACAATTCCTAGAAAAGCCACCATAAATTCTAACCCTCGTCGAGCCTCCTATTTGTCTTTGTTTCCAGCACGTGTCAATCCAGTGTTCCCTTGGGTTGCCATATCGATGATAGAGAAAGTGCAAAGTACAGCACCCTTCCGTGACACGGGTCTTGGATATCCCGACTGATATTCAGCAAATCTAAGAATCTATGGAGTATGACCGATCTTGGTGATAAGGGATATCTACTTAGCATGTTTCCATTAAGGCCTGCATACCCTGCCATCTCTTCCAATGTCGCTGTGAGTACAAAATTGGAGAATCTGAACAACATTTCATGTTGGATCCCAGAACGGTATCAATGCTTCAACAATATCATTTCTCGGCTTTATGTTCTCCCACAAGGCCACCTAGAATTTTTACCACTGATTTTTTACTTCCATATCCTAGGTCATCCCACCACATATGGAGCTTTAAGGGTATCTCGCTCAGGACTGAGAAGGTTTAGATGTTGTTTGAGTTCATCATGCACATTTTATTTTGAGGGATTTAATGATTAGGAAAAAAGTGCCTATTTTTATAAAAATTTTGTTTAAGAAATTACAAACTCGATGATTAAAAACTAGATCAAGAGTATATCAAAATTTCACATCCTGGGGCCCGTGGGGCATCATTCTGCATCACCACAGGCCTCCGCAAGACTGAGAAAGTTTCAATGTCAAACTGCGACTATAAAAAAAAGTTGGTCATGTAATGGCTTGTTTGACAAAGTGGCTATATTTGTAAAATTTTGTTGAGAAGACAAAAATCGATTTTGCGGATATGGCCTTTCTGCACTTCTAAAAAGGTGATTTTAAGGTTGTGCACGCAATCGTTTAAAAATGAATCATGGTGGTTATTCTTGCAAAAACGACCTTCAGGCGTCCTTTTGAGGGACATTCGGATTATTTAAAACAAGAACGAAATCACCCGACTTATATATAATAAAAATTAAAATTTGACATTTTTTGGCTATTTTTTGCAAAAGGTATGGTTGGACCCGTCAAGGATTGCCAACGTATCTCACACCCGGTGAGAACCAAACCAGCGTACTTCGGGCCGATTAGCCAAAATCAAAACTATTTTTTACCAACAATTTTCTTTCTATATTTTTTCAAATATTTTCTCTTTTTCTATTTTTTTTTCATTTTTCAAAAATCCGGCAGCATTTTGGTACTATTTGGGCATTGAGTTTTTCACAATAAATGGTTATCCTCCCTTAGTTCTAATACTGCTTTTTTCATAATTTTTCACTCATTGTATTCAAGCCGGTCAGCATGAGAAGCCAAGCAAATAAATTCAAGTAGCACGTAAGATGCATCAGGATGGTCATTTCAATTCGGGTCACCTGTCCTAGACGGACCCAACCCCTGTATTGAGTCCCCTAAGTAAAAATGCACGTGATGAAGACAAGCGTCCTACTAGGGATCCGGCATGAGTTTATTGTTCTTCTAGGTTTAAACCTTAGGTTTATTGATCTAGACCTGGCTTACCCGAGCGGCAGCTTGGGCCGAGGGGGAGGCAGTGTACCGGGGATACGGAAGCTCCACTTGCTTTTCAACTTATCCAAACCTCGGTCTAAATTGGGAAAATGACTCAAACAGAAGAGAAGCTACACGAAGCGCACCCTTCTCTATGATGTAGAAGACTCAAAAAGAGGGAGGGGTTCGCGACAATTTATATACAATTCAACAAATATTAAAGCGGTAAATATTTAGCACATAAGACATGGAACATGTAGCAAAATCAAATAAAGCCAAATATAACAATTTAACTGAGCTCGAATTCTTGAACCCTGAACCGAAGTTCTGGGTTCTTGTTCCCCAACAAAGTTGTTAGAGCTGTCACACCTCCTTTTTCCACTACCACACCCCGTGAAGGGTATAATAAAAGGAGTTTTTCCAATTAAAGGACAATTGAAATAGGATTCGTTTTATTTAAGATTCAGAGTCGCCACTTGAAAGATTTATGGTGTCCCAAGTCACCGGTTTGAATCTCGAATTGAGGAAGGGTTTGACTCTGTAGTACAGTCGCGAACCAGAAATTCGGGTAAGGAATTCTGTTAACCCGGGAGAAGGTGTTAGGCATTCCCGAGTTCTGTGGTTCTAGCACGGTCGCTCAACTGCTATACTTGGATAAAATATATGATTTTAATACATGTTAAACCTTCAATTCAATTTTTAAATTTATTTACTATTTTTTGACATATTACCCTCCCCAGACCCCATCTGTGGGATCACACTGGGCCGTTGTTGTTGTTGTTCTTGAAAATTATTATTTTATTTAAGATAGTGAACGTCGATTAAGAACGGGTTTTCGGATCACGTCACATGAAATGTACCCGGATCCTCGATACATTCTTATTCAACGTTTTCGGATTTGGATTTGGGTCGCATAAAATGCACACCCGTATTAGGAAGGTAAAATTATTAAAAGCGCGTCTAAAGCAACTAACGTATTGTTATCTTTTGGGAAGGCCGTAAAATTCGCTAAACGGTCCGCCCCGAATACTAAGTATTTTTGAGTTAAGTAATGAATGAGGGCCCCGCAATTTATATTTGGTTTAGCGAGGCTCGTCTCATTTAATTATTAGAAGGCCAACCTAACACAAGCTAAAATTTTATATTTATTATTTGTCTCTAAAAGACTAATTAATTCACAAATATAGATTCGGGCCTCGAAATCAAGTCCGAATTCAAACAAAAGAGAAAAATATTTTTAGCTTGAACCCGCTACCTAATTAAAAACCCAATTTTATATTCATGAGTTAATTTCCTATATTTCCTAATATTACTTTGTTAAAGGAATTTAACTCACAGTAATTATTTTGGGCCTTAAACATATGTAGCCTAAGTATTAACTAATTATTAACCTAGAATTTAATAGGCATTTGTAACTTCATATTTATACATTTTTGAACAAATTCAACGCATGATTTGAATGCCAGGCACTAAAATAGTAGGATTTTCAGAATTTTATTGCTGAAACTTTATTTTTTCAAACAAATAGAATTGATAGTGAAAAACATGTAATCTATTTTCAGTCTATGATTAAGAAGCATATTTCTGATATATGTTCATAATATCTACACTTAGCCGATTTTATACTGTGTATTCACATCAATTTGAACTTCCAGCTGAGAGTTGTGGTATTAAAATCAACGTTTATTCTACATTACCAATTGGAAACAAATTAATCGTAAAAACACATCTGTCTTCAAACCATTGTCATTAAACAAGGCTTTCCTATTAACAGAATCTAACATAGCTGTCATGATCCGATCTCCGTAGCTGATCGTGATGGCACCTCTCGCGAAGACAAGGCCAGCCAACTAACCCAATTAGTTTCTTTAACACTTACTAAACATAAATAGATGGAAATGCACTTAAAGAACATTAATTAACAACATTATAGCCTAAATCAGCCCGACCATGGTGCCACTAGTCACGAGCATCTAGGAGGATCTTTATTACAATTTCAAAGTCTATAATATATAGAGTAAAATCTGGAAAATCAAGAAGAAGAAACTCGATGCCGAAAATGCCGGCGGTCACCTTGCTTAGCTACAATAGCAATACATTCAATCCGCTATTAACCTGCTACCGGGTAAACAATACCTGCAACTGCACGCGAAGTGCAGGGAGTAAAGTGAGTATTTCTAACTCAGTGGTAATAAGATCGAATAATATCTGAGCGATAAGAAAAAACGTTTAAGCATTCCAAAATGTTATAAAAGACAGTACAACCCTTTGAGAAAAACCGTAACACTGTGAAAATCCTTTAGAAAAATCTCAAGCTCAGTTAAAAATCTCTTTTACAAATATCCTTTTTCCAACAGTCAAGCATATGAATGCTATATCAGATAGTGCAAGTCGGCATATAATTCAGCCCCTTGGGCACAACACTCGTTAAGATATAACGCTAGGGTATCTGGTCATCAAAGCAAGTAATAGCATGTATGCCAATGATATGTGAGCGCTAAATGTCATGCCACGTAGTACAAACAGGAACGAATGCATAAATGCAATGCAATGCACATGACCGCTACGGCGTGCATTCCGATCCATTTGGGTACCCGCGCTCACTGGGGGTGTGTACAGACTCCGGAGGGGCTCCTACAGTCCAAGCACTATAATACTGCGGAGTGCAGTCCGATTTACATAATATATCACTACGGTGTGCAGTCTGATCCGTATAATATAATACTGTAGTGTGCAGGCCGATCCATGCATGTATATGTATATACTGCTGCGGCGTGCAGTCCGATCCATATCTCAGTTCAGAACATGCAGATGAGCCACTCGGGCAATGTCCAGTAATAGCTTTTAACTCAAAACCTCAAAAAATGCAATTTAAGTCTTTAAACTTTAGCAATATGACTGCACATTTCAAAATAGTGTTTAACTCACGACTGAAATCATTTAATATGCTAAGTGTCAGGAAAATAGTGATAATAACCCCTACAGGGTTCAAATAACCGGCGCGAAGCCCAAATCATGAAAATCAGCCCAATTCAAGAGTGCATCAAGCAAGTTTCAATCAATTATACAGTAAAATCCTCATCTGGGACAGACCAAGTTACAATCCCCAATGTTTCTTTACCCCACGCTCATACCTGGCGTGCAAGTCACCACAATACAACACTATGATATGCAAATCCGGGGTTTCAAACCCTCAGGATATCATTCACAACCATTACTCACCTCGAACTGGCGAAATCTCAAGCCTGCGATGCCTTTGCCCCTCAAATCATCCTCCACACGCGTCGAGTCTAGCCAAAAACAGAGCGAATACAACACAATATACAAATGAGATAATACTCAATCGAAACCAATAAAATTATAGCAAGAACCTTGAAACTAGCAAAATCCGAGTCCTGGGCCCACATCTCGAAACTCAAATTTTTTTACATTATGGCATTCCTTATCTCGCCACGAGTTCAAACATACCAAGAATGCTAAAATCGGAGTTCAAATGACCCCTCAAATCACACTTTGAAATGCCAAATTTTCAAGCCCTAGTTTTTACCATTTTAGCTAAATTTCCATGATTTCATAGATGGATTTCACAATAAAAATGAGTTTTGAGTCCAAGAAACTTACGTCCAAACGTTCCACTTTGAATCCCTTTTTAATCTCCTTCAAAATCTCCAAAAACAAGCAACTACTGGTGTAAAATGATCCCAAAATTGCGACTGATGTGTTTTAAAATATTCTGCCTAGCTATTTTACTCTTAGCAATCACGAAGAACAATTTTCCAGCCCAAAATTTACTCTTCGCGATCGCAGTCAACCTATGGCGATAGCGATGAATAAATCCAGTTCCTCCGGACAACTTTCAGTATAATGGTAATACCATTTTGCACACAACTCCTAATGACAAATGGTTTGATGTTCTAAAAACTAGACACATAGGACTATAACTTTCATTTGTTTCTCATTTCCTGAATCCTTATACATTGTGAGATATAAGCTTCCAAATTCATTCATGTGTATTAGAGATTCTTCTCGGATAGCCTATAGTGTAACGTCCATAACCATTGCTACAGATGTCCAAATTACGATTTCTTTAGCTTTACAGAAACTAGACATAAAGGGCTACAACTTAAGTTTTTGAGTCACCTCAAAATTACTTGTAGATAAAATAATATGAGCTTCTGAAGTTGTATCAATGCAACAGAAATGTCCTTCTTCGCGATCGCGATCGCGAAGCATTGCACGCGATCGTGATTCATTACTTGTTTCTCACATTTTACTCGCCGCGATCGCGACCCATTGTCCGCGATCGCATAGAACACTAATACAGATAGAAACCAACAGTTAAAATGGCTAAGAACTGGTCCGAAACCACCCTGAAACTCACTCGAGGCCCCCGGGACCTCAACGAAAAGCACAGATAAGTACTATTACCTTATTCAAACTTGCTCGAACCATTAAAACACTATCGTTAACATCAAAAATCACCAAATTTCATCAAATCAAGGCCTAAGTTAAACTAAAACTCTCAAAACTTGCATTCAACCAAAAACCCGACCTAAATACCTCTGAATCAACAGAAATTTTGCACACAAGTCCAAAATCACCTAACGAAGCTACTGGAACTCTCGAAATTCCATTCCGGCCCTCGGATCAAAATCTCACCTATTAATCGAAATTCGCCAAAATTTAAACTTCGCCAATTCAAGCCTAATTCTACACCGAGCCTCCAAAATCATTTCGATCACACTCTTAAATAACAAATCACCTCCCGAAGCTAACCGAATCACCGAAAATTACATCCGAACCTCTAACTCAATAATCAGCATCCAGTTGATTTTTTTTTTCAACTTAAACCTTCTTAAAAGAGACGAAGTGACTCATTTTTTATCAAAATTATTTCGAATCAACTCTAACACACCACATGCCGATAATGAAACTTGAGGAAGCAATAAATGGGGAAATGGAGTAGTAACCTATGAGACGACGGGTCGGGTCGTCACAATAGCCATAGGCGGATCAACTAATTATCAGATGTATATGCAATCCATTTAAATTGACTAAAATAACATAACTATTATGTCTGCCTAACCTGACATTAACATACCTAAAGAAAATTTAACAGTCTAATTTATTAAATGTATATCAATGTCTAAGTAAAAACAGTAAACTAATTTATGAGTATTTATGCTAACTACAGTAATATAAATTGACAACAGCATAGATGAACTCCATCGAGCACCAATTATCACTTGTATTATCATTTTTGCAGGAGAAATTAAATTGAAATAAGCCAAGTATGTACTTGGAATTAAGCAAAAGAGAAGGAGGACAGAATCAGTTACAATTTCTAAAGAAGAAGTATTCCACACAGCAACAGCAATATCAACAGAAATCCACAGCCAATATAAGAAGAATTTTCAACCCAAAAAACATCTTCAATTCAATGAATATCACACCAGAATATGTAATGACCAAAATTCAACCAAATAAACCCTTGAATCTACTCGAATTTGTTCTAAACAACTTCTTATCCTCAAATAGCAAAACCAGAACTCTAAACTAAAATTAAGCTGGAATTTCAATGAAACAAGGACTGTTTTTTGTCTTTCTATTATTTTTGGATTTTTATATAAAACTAAGATCTAGAAAAAGATTTTTGAAATTTTCTAAGGTTTGAAATTCAAAATATGGATCAGATCTTTGAGAGGACTTTTTGGGGGGAATTTTGAGGCTCAAAACTTGTGAGTGAAGGCATATCAATGTTATTTTATAGGCAAAATTAGGGTGCAACTTCATATTTCTAATTTACCCTTTAATCTATATTTTAATTACCATTAAACCCCTTTATTTTTGACTTGTACTATAAGTAACTACCACTAAGCTTACTGAAATTCATTTATACCCATATCTAGAAGGTCCTAGAGGGTTCTAATACTGTTTTTTTTTTCTCTTAAAATCCCTATATTGTCCTTGTATTAATTCTAAAATTACTATTTCTAATAAAACTACCCTTTTTCATACCTATACTACCCCTAAAACCATCCTGAAATTACTATCCCTTTAATCCTTCAACGGCTATAACCAATCACTAAGCTAACTCAAAACTAATATCAAATTACATTATTATTGAATTAACAGCTAACAAACAAACTCATGAATTGTAATCATCCCAAATCAATTCCAGAAAAATGGAACAAACAAAAGCTTATGTGAACAAACTTAAATCGTATTTAAACAAATTAAAAGAGATTTAAATTTTATGCTACTGGACTAAAACCTCTATCGAACATGTAGAACTAAACTAATTACTATAATTAAGGCCAAATACCAATTCAATACCTCATGAACAAAACAAATGAGTAACCTAATTAAATTAATAATTAATTAGACCATTTAACATTTGAATAATTCACACTAATTAAATCCAACCAGAACTTAACAAAGAAATAGAAATTAACCTAAATAAAAATAACCTAAATATTTATAACAGTCAAAAAGACGAATTCATGCTAACCTCGACTGGAAACTAAAACCATGCTCAATTGAATTAAACAAAAATCAAAAAGAAAAACACTTACTGAAATTTGGCCTTTTATGAGAAAAACATCCAAAGTCGACTTAAGAATCTTCAACCCTAACCTTGAACTATATGAACCCTAGATACAAAATTTAGTGAACTTCAATGAGATTCGAGAGGTTTCAACCAAGAATTCGAGATGAGGAAGGCTAGAGGACTATATGGTATTATTTTGATTGGATTTGGGTAAGATGGGGTTTTGACCGAATTATTTGATTTCACATTCGAGATGATGGGCTGCTATTTGAAAAGAAAGAAGTGTTGATACGGAATGGGGAGGTAACGAGGAAGCCATGGTGTAAATTTCAAGGGATTTGGAGGTGGCACCGCCGTGGGCGGCGAAGGCGGTGCCACTGTTTTGGATTATTTGAGGGGAAGGGCTAATATTCGAGGGAAGATATTATGGGGGTTAGAAATATGAGGAAGAGGGGAGGTTATGGTGTAATTTTCTGGTTGAACGGAGCATCACCGCCGCCGGCGAACGACGGAATAAGGTGGGGTGATGGCGTTACATGGGAGAGAGGTTGGAGATGGAGGTTGTACGAGGATGGTGTAAAATATTTTTAGGGTTTGGGAATTTTATTACACTTTTATTTAAAGCCACTGATTGATTATGAACCGTTGGATTAAGAAAATGTGTGGCCTAGATTCAATTACTACGATACGTCGTCGTTTTAAAGAAACCAAGGTTGGACCGGGCAAGGTGCATGGGTTGGACTGGTCTGGGTATGATTGGGCTGGATACAACTAATTAAAATCAGCCTAATTAAGGCAGCCCCGTTTCTTTTAATAGTTTCCTCTTCTTTTATTTTCTTTTCTTTTCTTTTCTTTTCTTTTCTTTTTCTTTTATTTTTCAATATGTATCTATATTTTCTGATTTTTATTAAAATGCAAAACTAAACTCACAATCATATTAACACTAAACATTAAATTTTCTAATTAATTCCTAATTAAAAAGAAAAATGCAAACTAATACCGATTTGAATTAAAATGCAAAATGAACCTTTTTTGTTATTTTCTTTAAATTTTATTCTAAAACAAATTGATACCTAATTAATACTAAAATGTGAAATTAAATTCCTAAATGAAAATGCATTTTTTGTATTTTTTGTATGAATTATCATGCAACCAATTAACACAAAATTCAACAAAATTAACAAAAAATTGTAAAATCATTTTATTTGAAACTTTTGGAATAATTTGCTTAGGGCAAAAATCACATGCTCACACCACTATTTGCAGATTTGCACATTCTACGGTTATGTGAATTTACCTGTGTGATGCTATGGTTCTCCTAAGTGATTGTATTGTATAATGAAGTGCTAAAATATTAAAGATTTCGGAGTCACAATGAAAAATCGTGTTCTATCGAATGTTTGCACGTTGGGTTCAGAGAGTAGCAGGGAGATATGAAGTAAGGATCAAGGTTGCAGTTTGGTATTTCTAAGGATGTCAAGGGCTCGGATGTGTAGGGCAAAGGTTGAATGATTAAGTAAATTTGGTATCATTTTCAGCGCCACCTGAGATGGGTGTGTTGTGAAAAAGGCTTTGTATCCTAGTTAAGGATTCTTGATCGCTTTTCAAGCGTTAGTGCGGCCGGTGGTTTAGCTGTGTGGATCCGATATTTATTTTGGAAGATTGTAAGGGAGTGACCCACGGGAAGATTGTATAAGTATGTTGAAACGACACGACCCGTTGTTTTGAGTACTAGTACTCCATTCAGCAGTGGGAGGCCATGAACAACTCCATTTCAGGTATTATGCCTTGAACGCATGGTCGGAATTGAATTTTGAGAAATCCAGTGTTGATTTGGGAAGAGAATTCTCATTTTGGAAGCTTAAAGTTGAAAGAATGAGTCAGGATTTGAATTTTGAGTAAACGACCTCAGAATCGGAATCTAAAGGTTCTAGCAGGTTCGTATGATGATTTCGGACTTGGGCATATGCCCGGTACGGGTTTTGGATAACTTGAGAGCATTTTGGCCCCTATTGTGGAAGTTAGCATTTTTGAAGAAATTCCTTAAGTTTGGCTTAGCATGCATTTCAGTGTTATCGATGTCTGTTTAGGGTTCCGGGACTGTGAATAGCTCTGTATAGTGATTCTGGAATTGGGGGCACGATCGGAAGTGAATTCGGAGGTCCGTAGACCATTTTGAAGCTATTTGGCTAAAGATAGAAAGTTGAAGGTTTTTGGAGAGTTGACCGGGGGTTGACTTTTTGATATCGGGGCTGGAATCCAATTCCGAAGTAGGAATAGATCCATAATGTCAAATATGACTTGTGCGCAAAATTTGAGGTCAATCGGATGTGATTTGATAGGTTTAAACACCAGAAATAGAAGTTGGAAAGTTCAAAGTTCATAAAGCTTGAATTGAGGTGTAATTCATGAATGCAGCATTGTTTGTATGATTTGAAGCCTCGAGCAAGTCTGTAATGTGTTTTGGGATTGGTTGGTATATTTGGTTGGGGTCCTGAGGGCCACGGGTTGATTCCGGGTGGTTAATAGATCAAAAATTGGATTTTTGGAAGAGTTGAGTTTGCTGGTATCTGGTATTTCTGCTTCTACAGAAATGGGACCGCAGAAGCGGCCTCGTAGAAGCGAAAAGAAGAACCGCAGAAGCAGACAAGCGCGGGGGCAGTGTGATGACCCGGCTTACCGCCATATTTTCCCCGTTAAATGCTTATTCATGTTTCAATATATGTGTTTGGTGAATTTGAGTCAACTCGGATTGAATTTGGAAGGAAATGAGACAATTAGTCTCTTTAATGAAGGAATAGCTTGAAAAACTCAACCGCATGTTGACCTGTGAGTTAGAGGGCTCGGAATCTGAATTCCGATGATTCAATTAGCTTCGGATGGTGAAATGTGACTTAGGAGTGAAAACAAAATTGAATTTGGAGGTCTGGTGTAGAAATATGCTTGAATTGACGAAGGTTGAATTTTGGCGAATTCCGGTTGGTAGGTGATATATTGATCCGGGAGTCGGAATGGAATTCTAACTGATGCAGTAGTTTTGTTAGGTAAATTTGGATATGTCCGTGAATTTTCAGGTCATTCGGACATCGTTTAGTCGAGTTTTTGATTGAATGAGAAATTTGAAAGTTATAGTTAATCTTAAGCTTGAATTTGTTGAAAATACATGATTTTGATGTTAACGATAGTGATTTTATGATTCGAGCAAGTTTGAATGAGGTAATAGATCATATCTGTATTTTTGGTTAAGGTCCCTGGGGCCTCGGGGTGATTCCGAGAGGTTAAACGGACCATTTTTTGCCTTAGAACACAGCAGATTTGCTGCTGGAATGTTGCAGGTGCGTTGGTCATCGCGTTTGCGTAGGAAGTGTCGCGAACGCGTAGAGGAAATTGGAGCCGTGGAATTTTTTCCTTCACGTTCGCGAAGCTGGAGGTCAGGTTCGCGAAGCATTGGCAGCCTAGTCATCGCGTTCGAGGGAGTAAGCGATGTGTTCGCGTAGAAGTTCCTGGGAGCCCAGCTCGTTTGGGCATCGCGTTCGCGATGCATGTAATTCGTTCGTGTAGAAGAGGGTCGCTGGGCATCGCGTTCACGCATGGAGTGTCGCGTTCGCATAGGGCAATCGGGGATTTCAAAAAAATCTTTCATCGCATTTGCGGGAGAGGCGTCGCGAACGCGATGAAGGAAATCAGGTCGGGCATGGATTGGCTATCCCCGTACCATGCTATTATGCACTATCATGCTAAGACAGTTACATTAGCTATTCCAGGTATTCTGTAGATGGAGTGGCGAGGTTTGACTGATTATATTCCCAGCAGGAGAATCTCGTTCTTAAAAGCGCAACGGATGGTGGAAAAAGGATGCTTATCATATTTGGCATTCGTGAAGGATGTGGGAGCTGAGACTCCTAGTATTGATTTTGTTCAAGTTGTGCGGGATTTCCCAGATATATTTCCAGCACACCTGCCGGGCATGCCGCCGGACAGGGATATTGATTTTGGAATTGATCTAGTGCCGGGCACTCAGCCCATTTCTATTCCTCCTTATCGTATGGCACCAGTTGAGTTAAAAGAATTGAAGGAGCAATTTCAGGAACTCTTAGATAAAGGGTTTATTCGTCCTAGTGTGTCGCCGTGGGGTGCACCGTTATTGTTTGTTAAAAAGAAAGATGGCTCAATAAGGATGTGTATTGATTATAAGCCGCTGAACAAGGTGACACTGAAGAATAAATATCCACTACCCCGCATTGATGATTTATTTGATCAGCTCCAAATAGTGAAGGTGTTCTCGAAGATTAATCTTCGTTCAGGTTATCACCAGCTGAAGATTAAAGATTTAGATATTATGCAAATAGCTTTCAAGACGAGATATGGGCATTATGAATTTCTGGTTATGTCTTTTGCGCTTACTAATGCCCCAGCCGCATTTATACACTTGATGAACATTGTGCTCCGACCATACCTGGATTCCTCTTGTAGCTAGGAGGAGCATGCTTAGCATTTGAGAGTTGTATTGCTGAGGTTGAGAGAAGAGAAACTCTATGCAAAATTTTCCAAGTGCGAGTTTTGGATTGAATCCATAGCTTTTCTAGGTCACGTGGTGTCTAATAATAGTATTCAAGTTGACCCAAGGAAGATAGAGGCGGTGCATAATTGTCCTAGACCGTCTTAAGTTACAGAAATTTGAAGTTTTCTAGGTTTGGCAGGGTATTATGTTCGGTTTGTTCAAGGATTTTCATCTATTGATTCGTCCTTGACCAAGTTGACGCAGAAGGGAGAACCGTTTGTATGGTCGGATGAATGTGAGGAGAGCTTCCAGAAACTCAAGTCAGCTTTAACCACAATGTTAGTATTACCATCAGATTTGGGTTCCTATACTGTATATTGCGATGCTTCGAGAGTTGGGATTGGTTGTGTAAAAATTATCATGTTCATGACTTAGAATTGGCTGCCATAGTTCATGCCTTGAAGATTTGGAGGCACTATCTATATGGTGTATCTTGTGAGGTGTATACTGATCATCGCAGTCTTCAGCACTTGCTTAAATAGAAGGATCTAAATTTGAGACATCAAAGATGGCTTGAGTTGCTAAAGGATTATGATATTACTATTTTATATCATCCGAGGAAGGCCAACATAGTGGCCGATGCTTTGAGCCGAAAGGTGGTTAGTATGGGCAGCTTGGTGTATATTCCAGTTGGGGAAAGACCATTTGCATATGATGTTTAGGCATTAGCTAATCGGCTAGTGGGGTTGGATATTTCAGAGCCCAATAGGGTGTTGGCCTGCATTGTTTCTCGGTCATCTTTATATGATCGTATTCATGAGCATCAGTATGATGCTCCACACTTGCTTGTCCTTAAGGACAGAGTTCATCATGATGATGCCAGGGATGTTACTATTGATAGCGATGGTGTATTGAGGATGCAGGGCCATATTTGTGTGCCCAATGTCGATGTCCTTCGTGAGATGATATTGGAAGAGGCCCATAGCTCGCGGTATTCTATCCATCCAGGTGCCGCAAAGATGTATCAGGATTTGAGACAGCATTACTGGTGGAGAATGATGAAGAAAGATATTGTAAGTTACGTGGCTCGATGTCTCAACTGTCAGCAGGTCAAGTATGAGCATCAGAGACCCGGTGGCATGTTTCAGCGTATTGATATTCCCGAGTGGAAATGGGAGAGAATAACTATGGACTTTGTTACTGTACTCCCTCGGACAACGAGGAAGTTTGATTCAGTTTGGGTGATTGTGGATAGGCTGACCAAGTCCGCACACTTCATTCATGTGTGTACTAAATATTCCTCAGAGCGGTTAGCATAGATATTCATCCGTGAGATTGTGAGATTGCGTGGAGTCCCAGTTTCTATTATACTCAGTTTACATTGCAGTTCTGGAGGACATTCTAGCAAGAGTTGGGTTCATAGGTGGAGTTGAGCACAGCATTTCATCCTCAGATGGACGGGTAGTCCGAGCGTACCATTCGGATATTTGAGGATATGTTGCGTGCCTATTTTATTAATTTCGGTGGTTCTTGGGCTAATTATTTGCCTCTTGCGGGGTTTATTTATAACAATAGTTATCAATCCAACATTTAGATGGCGCCATATGAGGCTTTATACGGGAGACGGTGTAGATCTCCAGTTGGTTGGTTTGAGCCCGACGAGGCTAGGCTATTGGGGACAGAGTTGTTCCAGGATGCCTTAGACAAGGTGAAGGTGATTCAGGAGAGACTTCGCACAGCTCAGTCACGTCAGAAGAGTTATGCGGACCGGAAGTTCCGAGATGTATCTTATTCAGTAGGCAAGAAGGTTTTGTTGAAAGTATCGCCTATGAAAGGCGTTATGAGATTTGGTAAGAAAGGGAAGCTAAGTCCAAGGTTCATTGGTTCTTTTAAGGTCCTTAGGAGGGTTGGAGAGGTGGCATATATGCTTGCTTTGCCATCCAGCCTATCGGGAGTTCATTCGGTATTTCACGTGTCTATGCTCCGAAAGTATGTTGGTGATCCATCTCATGTGTTGGACTTCAGTACAGTCCAGTTGATGATGATTTGACTTATGATGTAGAGCCTGTAGCTATTTTGGGTCGTCAGGTTCGAAGATTGAGGTCTAAGGACATATCATCAGTGAAAGTGCAGTAGATAGGTCGACCCATAGAGGAGTCTACTTGGAAAACCGAGCGGGAGATGCGGAGCAGATTTCCTCACTTGTTTGAGATTCCAGGTATGTTTCTTGACCTGCTCGAGGATGAGCATTTGTTTTAGTTGGGGAGAATATGACGACCCGGCTCATCGTCACGTGAGTTACCACCCCGTTTTCCCCGTTAAATGCCTATTCATGTTTCAATACATGTGTTTAGTGAATTTGAGTCAACTCGGATTGAGATTGGTAGGACATGAGACAATTAGTCTCTTTAGTGAAGGAATAGGTTGAAAAAGTCAATCGAATGTTGACATATGAGTTAGAGGGCTCGTAATCAAATTCCGATGATTCGATTAGCTTCGGATGGTGAAATGTAACTTAGGAGTGAAAACGTTGAATTTTGAGGTCCGATGTAGAAATAGGCTTGAATTGGCGAAGGTTGAATTTTGGCGAATTCCGGTTGGTAGGTGATATTTTGTTCCGGGAGTTGGAATGGAATTCCGACATATGCAACAGTTTCGTTAGGTGAATTTGGATATGTCCACAAATTTTCAGGTCATTCGGACATCGTTTAGTCAGGTTTTTTATTGAATGAGAAATTTGAAAGTTATAGTTAAACTTAAGCTTGAATTTGTTGAAAACGGATAATTTTGATGTTAAAGATAGTGATTTTATGATTCGAGCAAGTTTGAATGAAGTAATATATCATATCTGTATTTTTTGTTGAGGTCTCGGGGGCCTCGAGGTGATTCCGAGAGGTCAAATGGACAATTTTTGGCCTTAGAACACAACAGATTTGCTGCTGGAATGTTGCAGGTGCGTTGGTCATCCGTTCGCATAGGAAGTGTCGCGAACGCTTAGAGGAAATTGGAGCCCTGGAATATTTTCCTTCGCGTTCGCGAAGCTGGAGGTCGCGTTCGTGAAGCATTGGTAGCCTGGTCATCGTGTTCGCAGGAGTAAGCAACGCGTTCGCGTAGAAGGGCCTAGGAGCCCAGATCATTTGGGCATCACGTTCACGATGCATGTAACGCGTTCGTGTAGAAGAGGGTCGCTGGGCATCGCATTCGCGCATGGAGTGTCGCGTTCGCGTAAGGCAATCGGGGATTTCAAAAAAATTGTTCATCGCGTTCGCGGAGAGGGGTCGCGAACGCGATGAAGGAAATCAGGTCGGGCAGAGGGGTTGTGACTGCATTAAAATATCTGTGTATTTGATCAACAAATTACCTACTGAGATCTTAGATAGAAAATGTCCTTATGAGATGTTGTATGAGAAACGTGCCAAACTGGATCACTTAAGAGTTTTTGGTTGTCTATGCTTTACAAGCAACCTTCGTATAGGGGATAAATTTGCAGCCAGGGCAAGAAAATGTGTCCTTATAGGATACCCAGAGACTCAAAAAGGGTACATGTTATATGAACTGGATTCTAGAAAGGTGATAGTGAGTAGAGATGTATCTTCAGAGAACATATCTTTCAATTTCAAGGAGACACGGATGTTAATGAAGACTTATTTCCTTACGAGCCTGTGGGAATTAATTTTGGGGAGACACCTTTATCTATTGATCATGACAGTAGCACTGATGTTGAAACTCATGTTCCTGCAGAAATTCATGTTACTGAACAAGATAAACCAGATTCACCAGTAGAATCTTCTTCATCACCATCATTGCAGGTCCCGGATATGGTTGAACATGCTACATTAGCAGCAGAATCATTCATTCCTTCGGAGGAACAAATCATAATTCCTTCAGAAGTAACACCAGCTGAAGGTTCACAACATCATAACCACTTTTTGCCTTCAATACCTCCTAGAAAGTCTGGCAGATCCTCCAAACCATCTATTTGGCTCAAAGACTATGTAACCACAGTCCAATCCACAAAAAATACACCATATCCTATATCCAACTTCATCACCTATGATCATCTTTCTGATAATTACATATCATTATTGGGATCTTTCTCAGAACTTAGTGAGCCTAAATCATTCAAGGAAGCTTGTCTTGATAAAGCTTGGGTGGAGGCAATAGAAGTAGAAATTAGAGCACTTGAAGATAATGAAACCTGGGAGATAGTAGATCTTCCTCCTCGCAAGAAAGCTATAGGTTCAAAGTGGGTGTTCAAGATAAAATATAAAGCAAATGGGGAAGTGAAAAGATTCAAAGCTAGGCTAGTGGCAAAGGGGTACACACAACAAGAAGGCTCTGATTATCATGAGACATTCTCTCATGTTGCAAAATGGTCACTGTCAGAACCATCATTAGTTTAGCAACTTCAAAGGGGTGGAATTTATTCCAAATGGATGTTAATAATGCTTTCCTTCAAGGTGGTCTTTATGAAGAAGTTTACATGTGCTTGCCTCAAGGATTCCAAAAGCAGGGGGAGCACAAGGTGTGCAAGCTATTGAAATCTTTATATGGGTTGAAGCATGCATCAAGGCAATGGAACATTAAACTAACTGAGGCACTTATGGCAGCTGACTATGTACAAAGTCCTTATGATCATTCATTGTTCACCAAAAGAGTAGGTTCAGACATGGTCATTATTTTAGTCTATGTGGATGATCTGCTTATCACTGGAAGCAATGTTGCACTTGTGGAGGCAGCCAAACAGATATTACATACCTCATTCAAAGTGAAAGATTTAGGAGAACTTAGATATTTCCTTGGAATTGAAGTTCTGAGAGCTAACAAAGGAGTACTTCTCACTCAAAGAAAATATGCATTGCAGTTAATATTAGATTGTGGACTTGCAGATGTCAAACCTATCAACACACCTATTGAACTTAATCAGAAACTAACAACTATTAATTATGACACACATGTTGGATACACTGGTGATGCAGAGCTGCAAGATGCAGGTAGTTATCAAAAACTCATTGGAAAACTTCTCTATCTAACAGTTACAAGGCCAGATTTATGTTTTGCAATCGAAGTGTTAAGTCAATTTATGCAACATCCCAAACAGTCTCACTGGGATGCAGTTTTGCGAGTAGTTAGATATGTTAAAAGTTCTCCAAGACTTGGTTCTTTTGCATAATTATCCCATAAGGAACATTTCTATATAATGTGACTCTGACTGGGCAGGATGCCCAAATACACGTAGATCAGTCATTGATTACATTGTTAAACTTGGAGATTCATTGCTTTTATGGATGTCAAAGAAACAGCCTACAGTGAGCAGGAGTTCAGCAGAAGCAGAATATCGTATCCTTGCAGCAGCTGCGGAGATCACCTGGGTTCTAGGATTACTCAAGGAACTACAAGTTGATATAGAAGTTCCAGTTCATCTATATTTGTGATAGCAAAGTAGCTTTACAGATAGCAGCCAACCCAATATTCCACGAGCGAACCAAGCACATCGAAGTTGATTGTCATTTTGTTCGTGAAAAAATCAAGGCAAGGTTGATTAGGCCTCAGTATATTTCCACAACCTTACAGCTAGCTGATTTGATGACAAAAGGACTTGGTTCTTCACAACATCAAATTCTTTTATCCAAGCTTGGAGTGTTTGATCCTTTTCACCCCCCAGCTTAAGGGGAGTATTGAATACGTAGTTATATACAATAGAAAATACATGTACAGTAGAGTATAAGAATACAGTATAGTAGTTGGTTAAGTGGGAAATGACAACTGTCAACTACTAACAAAATATAACAATATAAACTACTCCCTCTGTACATTTTCAATGTAATAGTAATACTCTTCTTCTTTCTTCTTCACCGAGCTTTCTCTCTCTAACTATCTTCTGTCATTTGCATGTGTTTAATAACAGTTGCTATGGTGAAATTCTTCAATGTAAGATCAATTTTAATCCTCTATTTTTTTCGATAAAATATTTCTTGGTTGTTTAATTATATTTTATTAAAATTTTCACACCTATAATTATTTCATGTGTTAATTTTCCTAATATTTACCTATTTACGATTTTCATATAAATTTTATTTATCGAACATATTATTTTAACCATGTCAGAAGTCTTAATATGTAAAATTTAAAATCAATTACACTTTTAATCATCTTTTACAAATTATTTCCTTAAGCAAATATTTAACTTATTTTGATATAAATTGCTATTTTCAATAATTCGTTCTTCTTACATATACATATATTTATTAATTGACACGGCACTCACATGCAACGCACTTGCAGGAACAACTTATTTGGATGATCGTTACATATTGTATCGTATCGTATTGTTACTTTAAATATGATGTATGTTTTGGTTATTACTTAAATTTTATCGTATCGTATCGTTAAATCCGTCGTTATGTATCGACGAAATGTGCCACGTTATGTAACGATCGATTTGATGTGGTTGCGTCTTTATCATATCTTTTTTTCTCATCTAACCCTTCACTATTATTAAATTATTTTACTTTGTCATTTACCTTACCTTTTTATATAATAAATCTACCCCGAATCATATTTTTTCTTTATAATATTGTAAATTTATTCTTCATATTGCTGGTGCATGATATCATGAAACAATGTCAAACGATAAAATCTATCCAAATATTATATTCATCAAACAATATACACTACTGGAAAACGGGCTTATGGCAACGCTTGTATAACCGTTGCCATAGACATATAAACCGTTGCCACTGATGTATGGCAACGAAACTGGCTCCGTCACATTTGGTCGCGTCGCAATAGCTCTATAGCAACGGTTTTTGCAACGGTTGCCAAAACCGTTGCTATATATTAAGATATGGCAACGGTTATTCCTCTTTCTAAAGCAACGAGTATCTCCATGAACTACAACGGTTTAAAACCGTTACCATATGATATTATGCAACGGTTATATAAGCTATTGCAACGATATTTTAAGATATTACAACGGTTTTTAAAGCTATAGCAACGGTATTGTTACAATTGCTACGGTTTCTTATGAAGTAGCGATAACTAGTGCAACAGTTTACAATACCTAATAGGACAGTTTATATAATCTATCGCGTCGGTTTGCGATAGCTATTGCAACGGTTTCTAAGGCCTGTTGCATCGGTAGGCTATTAAAATTATTGTATATCCCTAGTTGTAAATTAACATTTAGGTATATAATAAATTGAAATACACTACAATTTATATATTTCACAAAATAAAACTATGCATAACATTAATAATCCAAATCATCCAAAAAGCTAGTAATTAATATCCATAAAAGCAAAACGTGTTCTTGCTCAAGCGCATAGATATTACAATTCAATAGTCATAAGTTTCAAAATGTCTTATACCAAAAGCTTCCTACTAAATCAAGAGTTTATGCATAAATCTGAAAATCATTTCAAGTGAGGTCTAATTCTTCATTGCTTTCATCTTCCTTTTCTTCATTTTCTCCACCTACAAAAACAAAAAAAGATTAAGAAAGGCATTACCTTTTAAACCTTTGTTAACTTAGCATGACACCATTATAAGGAGCAGATAAAGAAGCCAAAGTAAATAGCAAATCAAAATCAAATAAACCAAACTTCTGAATGTTTGCATTCAACTTACCAATTTAGTGTATCTAGTAGCTTGATTTATCCGGAAAAAGTCTCACTTAACCCATTGGTTTCTTGTTTTCCTTCCTCCACTAACTTAAAAAATCTTTTTGCATCTTCAGAGAGTCCCTCTCGCACTCCTTCACGCTCTGGCTCACCCTCTACGTCTCTAAATGTATCATGAAATAGTCCATCAATATCATCGTGCATGTTAGAATTTTCATCTTCATTACTTAGATGAGATTTATTTCTTGAAGAAAACCCTTCCCCGTGAAAAACCCATTTGGTATAACCATCAACAAACCCATTAACAATCAAATGATCCTCCACAATATTTCTATAATGCCAATAGCGATTAGTGCACTTTTTGCAAGGGCATAATATTTCATTTCCTTGAGCAGCTCGTTCAAATGCCATATCAAGAAAATGATTCACTCCACGGATATACTCATCCGTCCATCTTAGGAGATTCATCCAACTTTTATCTATAATATCCATGGAATGCCTATATTACACAAGCAAATCACCAAAATTAACATTAATATTAATACTAAGATAAGAAATTGGAGAAGATCAATAATATTTTGCAATTGAACAACCAGTTTGGTTAGTGTTGTTTCCCTGCAATAATATTTTGCCAATGAACAACATATTGGGATCACATTACTTCATCTAATAAGTACATTATACTACTCGACTCATGCTCATAAATACAACAAATATTTCGTGATTATATTAGAAAATCAATTAATATGCAGTAGTTACGGAACTTTAAGGTGCTAGCTGATTCATAATTTTAAAGAAGAGTCTCAACCATCTCAAACACATCTTAGTTATGCATCTTTACTGACTTCATTTTTTACTGTTGTTTGAGTTTAGCTTCAGATTTTTCTTGTGTTGAGACAAGATCATCACCTTTTAGAAAACAGAAAATTATGTTTATTGTCTTCATGTTTTACTTTCTGCCTAAGAATTAAAATGTAACTATTGACTACAAATATCAAGAAGGAATACATAATACAACCAAAGATCTAAAAAGTACAACCACTATATTACAAAAACACAAAAAAATATGTAACAGATTTTACCCTCAAATAATTTCAATAAATTTTTTATACACATGAAAAACTTTTGGAACTATGAAGCAATCGCACTACTACTCTTACTTAGAACTCACATACACAAACTGAATGCAATCGAGCATTTTTTCAGTTTGTCAAACAAGATATACTTCATATATCTCTTTCACATGACTTTAGCCAAACAGTTGGTGCATAACACTTGAAGAAAATTTCAAATCAAACAGGGAGAGACTTGCAATTTACTAGGCTAATCTGGAACTAAAGGCACAATATAGTCAAACAAAAATTTAAGTAGAACCAAGCCAAGGGACAAAATAAAATAAAAAACCCGTTAATAAAATCCAAGCCAACCTTTGAGCTCTTAAAGAAACTCTATAAAATATACAAAGTTGGCAAGAATAGAAGATTCTAAAGGATAATTCAATGTTGAACTAAAAAAAAAAAATTTGCTCCTACATTACACTAGGAGAAATAAAATTCAGTTCATTCTTATTGAGCATATTTTGATATATGATATCTCCTAACATTAAAATCAAAACCCCACACAGAATAAATCCAAAAATTGTACCCGTGGTAATAAATCCAAAAATTGAAACCCCTTCTATGTCAAGTTTTTTTGCTATCCTCTCCAAAATTGAAAACCCCTCTCAAAAGAGGCAATTTTGGCTCAAAATATTTATTGGAAGTAAAAGTTGCTATACGGAAGGGGTTCTATACTATAAAAGTTAAAGTAAATCTATACAAAGACTTACAGCAATGGGCTCTGTAATTGATAGCTCTACTAGTGAGTTAGGTCTGTGAACTAGATAATTTTGTAACCGACAGAGACAAGAGAAACAGGCGCACAAACCCTAGAAAATTGGAGAGGAAGCTATAAGGATTCTGATTTTGTTTCTAGAGTTTTGGGTAGAGAAAAAAGAAGAAGCTATTTTCCAAGTATTACCAAAATTAGAAGAAAAACAATTAAAAAAAAAAGATTTTGGCGGGATTAGAAAAATTGAGGTGGGAAAATATGGAGGGAAAAAACCGTCCCAATAGAACTTTTTTCATAAGTCTCATTTTCCTAGATAAATATATTGGTACGGTTATGAAAACCGTCGTATAAAACAGAACCTATGGCAACGGTATCCACACAATTGCAACGGTTTAGTAACCAAAGTGCATTCGTAGCACCCAAATATTATTGTAACGGTTATAACCGTTGCAATATCATGTCTATAGCAACGGTTTCATAACTGTTGCCAAAGGTTCGTTGCGATAGGCCCATTTTCCAGTAGTGATAATACAGTACAATATAATATAATGCGATATAATACATTATAAAAACGACTGTAACAACCATCCAAACTTTAAAACAAGCGTTAAATAAAAAAATCAAACTCAAATGTTGGGAAAATACACCTAGCAACAAGACTATTTCAACTACTCCACTAGCTAGTGGAAAGTGTAATTAATTTTATAAATAGCTGAATCACTTAGCTTGCACCACTAAACAACAAAAATCTTTTAGCTTTGTTCACAAGAATTGGTGTATTATGGGGGAAGAAACAAATGGAGTAGCAAGAATCCATGAAGTAGACAAAGCTGAGTCTGAAGCTCAAGAAGATATATGGAAGTACATATTTGGTTTCACTGAAATGGCTGCAGTAAAATGTGTGATAGAGTTGGGAATACCTGATTTAATGGAAAACAATCAAAAACCCATCACCTTAAATCAACTGTCTTCTGCACTTGGCTGCTCTTGTTCTAATTTTCTCTACCGCATTCTGAGGTTCTTGATTAATAGGGGAATATTCAAAGAGGAATTCACAGGACATGGAGAAATAGGTTATGTCCAAACACCTCTTTCTCGTTTGTTGAGGAAAGATGGAGAAAATAGCATGGCTGCTCTTGTCCTACTTGAAGCTAGCCCAGTGATGCTCGCGCCATGGCATTTTCTAAGTGCCCGCGCTCTCGCAAAAGGTTAGAACATGTTGAATTCTATCATCATTTTATCTATAGTTAGCTTGGATCATAATGAGTTGAGTTAAAATAGTACAAATATCTTGTCATAGCTCAGACTCGCCTAATATAATCCAACTTTACATCTTTTTTATTTTTGCTTAAGAAATGTGAAAGCTAATGGAGTACTATATATATTATTCTTAAATTGTTAGTTTTATAAGTTCTACTAAACTTTCATTTCCTTATCTCTAAATTTGATTTGGTATATCTTAGTTTCCATCCTTACACAATTAAATAAATTATCTATTTGTGCTAGAACCCATTGGATTACACTGTTTGGCCTGTCTTGCTCAATGATTTGATGGGTCATTTATGATTCAATTAGATGGGTCATTTTAATATTTTACTGAATTATGCGACCGATTCATCTCGAAGATTATGCCATTAAAGATATATATATATATATATATATAATATTACTTAATTATGGAGTATTATATTTCAACAGGGAATACTGCAGCATTTCATGGTAAGGATGTGTGGGAGTATGCAAAAACCAACCCAGAGCACAGCAAGCTGATCAACGATGGCTTGGCGTGCCATGCTCGGGTGACAATCCGTGCCATCATCGATAATTGTCCAGAAATATTCAAAGGAATAAAGACTTTGGTGGATGTTGCTGGAGGTAATGGAACAGCTATTAGTCTGTTGGTGAAAACATTTCCTTGGATTAGAGGGATTAATTTTGATCTTCCTCATGTTGTCTCTTTTGCTCCTCATTATCATGGTGTTCAACATCTTGAAGGAAATATGTTTGATTCTATTCCCAAAGCAGATGCTGTTTTCCTCATGGTAAGTAGGGCAAATACTTTCACGGTCAGTATACATAGATTATACACGGTTATATATTTATTATATACTCACTGTTTATTTTTAGTTTAAGCAGTCGGATTGACGGCTATTTAGGTTAATTCCTTATAATATTTATAGCATGAGAGATCATTAAGCCATATATTGATCCTATATGCTAAAATCACCATTACAGGTAGAGGCCGTTCTATAATTTAAGTTTTATTCGTTCAACCTTCAAAGTTTTCGTATTGAACCCATTATCATTTTAAAGTTATGGGTTCATATTGCTATTTATTACAATATTAGTGATTTTTTACATATAAATTTATGGTACGCGTCAAAAATACTGGTTCAGTTAAACTCGATGCTGATACATTGCATCCACGGAAGTTAAAATATAGCCGTATACGCTTGTTGAGTCGTTTCTACTTTTAACAATTAAGTGAATGTATCTAAGTTTTTCCTTATATGCATATCTTAATGTTCGCTATTTCAATTTATTTCTTTTTGAATATTTCTTGCGGTGAATATCAGTCAGTCTTACATGATTGGAGTGACGAGGAATGTATTCAAATCTTGAAAAATTGCATAAAAATTATCCCAAAAGACACAGGAAAAGTGATAATTGTGGAAGTAGTGCTTGAGAAAGAAAGAGGAGGGGGAAATGAAAAGCTCAAAGATGTTTGTTTTATGCTGGATATGATAATGATGGCTCACACAACAAATGGAAAAGAAAGAACTGCCAAAGAATGGAGTCATATTCTGACTGCAGCTGGATTCAGTAGTCATTCTATTAAGCACATCAACGCAATTGAATCTGTTATTTTGGCTTATCCTTGAGCTGTATCAATTCTCTTAATAATTTGTGTGTCAATGTTATTCCAGTTCTCAAGATTGTAGTTTGGTTTTACTTTTTTATATTTGGTTTGTTTTATCTATTTAAGTTGTAACATATATCTGTAAAATACATGTACACTCGTTCTATATTAATAGGTTAAAACAAACCTGTCTTAATTATGACACTATCCATATTTCATAAGTGAAAGAGTAGCTTTACCATATTGCACATTCAAGCTCACTTACTGTATTCTATAAGTTAACAGCTTATGACTATCTGAAGTATAAAAAGATAAATTCTAATGATTGCTTTATTGACTGCGTAAAGAAAAACAATTTGGACATAAAACTTTTATATAACTAATATAATGAGTGGTTTGACATAAAAATCACCAATTTATTAAAAGTATTCTCCGCATAACTAATTAATATAATTTTTGTTTTTTCATATAAATCATTCGCATAACTAATAAACTTTTTACTTGCGACACTAACAAAAACAACAACAACAACCCAGTGAAATTTCATTGGTGGGGTTTGAGAAGGGTAATATGTACGCTGACATTACCCCTACCTGAAGGGGTAAAGAAGCAGTTTCCGAAACACTCTTAGCTTAAGAAGACAAAAAGACAAAAGGAGTCAATATTAGTATTATCGCATAATTCATAAGAAAATATAAAAAAAACAGGAATAACATAAAATCCAGAAGAAAACTGCAAAATAAAAGCAATAACTAGTAAATACGTCTCGCACTAAAAAAGACAAAACCCTACAAGACTACTCTAGCAAAGGAACGAACTAATGCAAGACCCAACTACTTCCTAACCTACAACTCTAATACTCGACCTCCACATTTTTCTATCAAGTGTCATGTCCTCGGAAATGTGAAGCCTCGCTATGTCCTGCTTGATCACCTCTCCGTAATACTTCTTAGGCCGCCCTCTACCTTTTCCCATGCCCTCCACAACTAGTCGCTCACACCTCCTTAACGTATTATCCGGGCTTCTCCTCTATATATGTCCGAACCATCTAAGCCTTGCTTCCCCCATCTTGTCATCAATGGGAGTCACACGCACCTTCTCCCGAATATTATCATTCATAACCTTGTCCATCCTAGTGTGCCCGCGCATCCACCTCAACATTCTCATTTCAGCTACTTTCATCTTCTGGATATGTGAGTTCTTACAGGCCAACACTCAGCCTCGTACATCATGGCCGGTCTAACTATCGCTTTATAAAGATTACCGTTGAGTATCGATGGCGTTGTCACACAGGACTTTTATCCATCCTATCCCAATACGGTGTGTGACATCCTCCGCGATCTCCTCTCCCCTTGGACAACCGACCCAAGGTACTTGAAGCTACAACTATTTGGATATAATGCGTGCGACACTAACTTTATACAAAGGCCAAAATCATGTGCAACCACCTAAACTTGTTCGGATTTTTCTCTCAAATACTTTATCTAAGACTTGTTCCTAGTTGGTTTATTACTGTAATTTCTGCCCCGTTCCTTTATGGAAAAATTTTACCCCTATAGCCACTAGGTACAATGCCTAGTGGTATATTTTGCTAAAAAAAAAAAAAAGACTTGTTCCTATTAATACTTATATTATTTAAAATTTATACCTATTAGACACTTTTTGCTGATATGACTTGGTGTGTGTGATACACCTCCACTTAGAGCATGAAATGTACTTTTTTTAAATCACTTTTTTCTTCATTCCTTTAGCTTTCTTCTTCATTCTTCCTTTGCCGTAACTTCTGCCGCCGCCATCTACCTTTCTCTTCTTTCTTCAGTCACCTCATCTCCTCCACTAATGCAGTTGTTTTAACTTAGGATCTGCTGTTATCGCTGCCACCAAGCAGTTTTTTTCTCATTTTTCTAACCAACACCATTACCTTCTGCCATCATAGTCAGCGACGCTGCCACCATACCATTTATCGCTTTCTTCATCTTTTTGGATATGAAAACCACCACCACCATCTCCTCCTTTTACTTTGATACTTGCAATAACCACCACCTTGCTCGCTGAAAAAAATAGAGATCACCACTGGTGTAGACATGTAATTTTTTACCCTCCCCGAGATTTTTATATTTTAGCGTAAAATATTTAGTTTAGGCCTAATATAGTTATCCCAGCTAATTTTGACTTTTTTTACTTTATTTTATTACAAGAAAAAAAATTACAAAAAAAAAATTAGTTTATGTATTTTTCATAAATTTTAAAAAAATACAAAAATAGTACCTAATTTTTATATAATTTCAAAAATACAAAAATAATTACAAGTGTAGTTTAATTAATTAGTATTAGCTTTGACAGTTATTTCAAATCATAAAAATATATAAAAAAAAATATTGCATATGCATGTAGGATTTTATTTTTTATTTTTAGATTAATTAAGTTGTTGTTTGAGAAAAATAGAAAAAATCATAAAAATAGTCATGTTGCATTTTACTCTTTAATTTTTGAATTTTGGCAATTTTCTTTTAATTTCGTTTTTAATTAGTTGTAATAATTAATTATTAGGGTTAATTACTTTAATTTTCTAGGATAATTTGGGGATAGAAATTAATTTAGGTTTTATTTTTTAAAAAATAATAATAAAAAATTATTAAAAAGGAGTCTTACCTAACTAATTAGGAAGCTTCTAGAGTGGTGGGATTGAGAGTGCACTAGAGTAAAAAAAGAGATTTGAGTGTAGATTAATGGGTTATGGGCATTTGTGAATAAGAAGGGGCATTTGTGAATAGAAAAGGACATTTATGAATAGGAAGAGGTATTTGTGAATAGGAAGTGGCATTTGTGAATAGGAAAGGACATTTATGAATAGGAAGATGTGTTTGTGAATAGGAAAGGGCGTTTGTTAATAGGAAAAGACATTTGTAAATAGGAAGGGGTATTTGTGAATAGGTAATTCATTTCTGCTATTTATTTATAGAGAGGAGAGGCTACCCAAAAAAGGGAAGGATTTGGCCGTTATAGTACAAAAGAACCCCACCCTCTATCCTACCTTCTTCTTCAACCTTCGAACAACACACAAAAGAGAACAAAAACCCCAGTAGCTATGAAACAACTAAAAACTCATCAGAAAGATGTAACAACATTTTGAAAAACAGAAGACAATTGGAAAACGAAAAAAAACGAAAAGAAGAAAAAGAGACTACTGTTGAGTCTTCTTCACTAGAAAAAGAGGAGAAAATATACAAAATACTTGATACATATACTATGCAATTCATGTTCTTCAGGGGAGCTTCTCCATTTTTGAAAAGAAAATAGACTACTGTTGATGCTCATTTGGGAGTAGAGAGTCTACTGTTCATCTTCTCCAACAAATAAAAAAAACAGAAACACGCTCCATCCTTCCTACGCTATCGTCGACCACTTTCCGTTGACAAACCTCCATTAACGTCCCACCACCCAACCTCGCGTATTCTGGCCTCTCGTCCCAAATGACACCCAACAGTCCCGACGTCAACCTCCATAACACCGTAACAGCGTCATCAACAGTTCCAAACAGACCATTGTCGACGTCCAGTTGACGGCCGAAACGACCATTGCTGCCCGTCGAACAGACCACCCTCATCTTCGTCCTTCTTCTAGTCGAAAACCCGTCAACCTCCAGTCCAAAACGAGACCAGCAGTATCGTACGTCGAGGTTGTTCGTTGAAGTCTCAGTTTGAGGGTCGTCCGTCGTTCCGTCCGTAGAACTGCTGGACATTTGAATTAATTGAATAACTCAGGTTCATTCTCACTCTTTCCTTTGCGATTATTAGTTGGATACCATTTTTGTTTGAATGCGATAAGTTTGATCAGTTATTTCATTCCAAATCTTGAATGAACGTTGAGAGTTTAGCTTAATTGTTAAATCTTGTAGGATGTGGATCTCATATTTAACAAGTAAAACATCCGTTAATTTATTTAGAGATCTGATAGCATAAAAGTGATATTTTGTTTTTTTTTTGTTTGTTTGTTTAGTGTTTGTTATTGAAAAGAAAAGTCATTAGTGAATTGATTTTTGGGATAATGAGTTGTGTTGATTAATAAATATGGGTTTTGATTTTGAGCAGATCATGTGGTTAAGATTAAGGGAATTAATTTAGCAAAAAGATCATGGGCATAATAAATAATCTGCCAGGCCAGTTTCCATGATAATATGTCTGCCCGTTTTCATTACTAAAAGCTAGCCTACCTTTCCATAACTAATTTACTATATTTCCACCACTACCCCATAATGCATGACCCTTTTTAAAATAATAATTTGAGTCCTTAGAATTCATGCGTGTCATTTAACAAATTTTTATGGCCCTCGCAAAGTTAACAATGCATAGTTGCTTTTAAGCGCGTTATTTAACAATCTATTTTCCTAAACTCGGGTGTACATTTATGTGGCCTAAATCCAAATCTCAACGGAGTCGAGAGATGTCAATAACCACGGGTACATTGATGTGACGTGGTTTGAGATGTGTTTTCATGACGTTGCAATTCTTATAAAAATAATAATAATAATAATATTAAAAGCGGATAAAGGTTAAAATTTGCACATAAGTTAAAGCATGTTATAAATCAGATAAATAAGCTAGATATGACAATTGAGCGACCGTGCTAGAACCACGGAACTCGGAAATGCCTAACACCTTCTCCCGAGTTAACAGAATTCCTTATCCGTATTTCTGGTGCGCGGACTATTAAACAGAGTCATTCTTTTACTCGACTCGGGATTCAATCGGTGACTCGGGACACCATAAATCTCCCAAGTGGTGACTCTAAATTAAATAAATAAATCCCGTTTTGAGTGTCCTTTAATTGGAAAAACGCCTTTGCTCCCTCGCGCCCTCACCGGTCAGCGCCAAAAGGAGGTGCGACAGCGTTGGCGACTCTGCTGGGGACTAAACCCAGAACCACTGGTTCAGGGTTAGAAATTCAAGCTTAGAATAATTGTTGTATTTGGCTTTGTTTATTATCTGATATTTTTATATGATATATGCTTAATATACAAAATGATAATTTTTATCCCTTTGATATTATTTGAACTGTATATATAAATTGTGCCGAAACCCTTCTCTTCTCACCTCCGGGGATGTGCTTACTGGTTGAGACTCCCTATTTTGTTAGTGTCTTACCTTAAAATAACAAAGAGGCTCGGAAAGTTTCTAAGCCGTCTGGCCTTTTGGTTCACGGAAAGGAGCTCCTTCATCGACTCGAGTTGCTCGGGTACACGGTCTAGAACAAATACCCAGGTTTTTAACATAGTATAACAAAACTTCATACCGGATCCCTAGTAGGAACGCTTATTTGCATCATGTTGTATTTGACTTAGGGGACTCAACACAGGGGTTGGGTCCGTATAGAATAGGAAACCTGAAATGAAAAGACCATCCTGCTGCATCCTGTTTGTTTTATGCATTTATTGCTTCATACTTGCATGTTGACCGGGTTTTTAATATTGAGGAAAATGAAAAAAAAAGGAAAATTTATTAGTTTCAAAATAGTTAGTTTCTTTTTTAATTAAAAAGAAAAGAAAAAACATTTTTTTTAAATTAAAAAAAAAGTGTGATTATTTCTTAAAAAGAAGGGTTTAGTTTTTTTTCAATAAAATAAAAACTAGTGTGTTTCATTTACAAATGTAGCTTATTTTATTTAACCGAAGTACGCTGGTTTGGTTCTCATCGGATGTGAGATACGTAGTCAACCCTCATCGGGTCCAACCTCCCCTTTTGCAAAAATAGCCATAAAAAAAGTCAAAATTTTAATTATTGTCAAAAATAAGTTGGGTGGTACCGCCTTTGTCAAATATAGCCGAATATTCTCGAAATGGACGCTGGAAGGCTGACTTTGCATAAACGGCCACCTTTGGTCGTGTTTTTTTTAGAGTTTTGGTCGATTGACCCACGCAATCTTAAAATCTTCGCACCCGAGGCGTTGAAAGGACGTGTTTGCAATAACGGTTTTTACTTTGAAAAAAAAAAGCATAAATAAGTCGGGTGATGCCGTTTTGCCAGAAATAGCCGAATGTTCCCGAAAGGGATGCCGGAAGGCTACTTTGCATAAACAGCCACCTCTAGTCATTTTCAGGAATTTGGTCAATTAGCTAACACATCCTTAAAATCTTCGCCCCCGAGGTGCTGAAAAGTCGTGTTTGAAAAACTAGGTCTTTTATTTATTTTAATTTTATTTTGAAAAAAAAAATCATTGGGCAAGTAAATGTCGTTTGAATTTTCGATCAAAATTAGCCAAGCCAATTTCGGCGGTGTTTTAAACCGTTCTTGCCGAGATAGCCTTATAGTATCTTTCAGTTGTCGAAAGGATGTCTTCGTAAAAGAACAGACAAGTTAGTAAATTAATCCTTCCCCGCCTCAAAATTCATATGAAATTGAGAAGGGGCCACATTTGCAGAAATAGCCATCTGGTTGAAATTGACAAACAGGGAAGGAATCTGCCAGTTTACTTTTTAATTTATATTTCTTTTGATTAGAGTAGGTGGTGTTTGATTTTCAAGTATGTAAGTATTCTTTTCGTCAAAGTCTGTTAGTATGGTTAGTTTTTAAAACTTTGTAATCAAGTTTGTTTTATTGTGAAAATTGAAAAATTCCTAAACAAAAAGAATGTTTTATTGTTATGGATATTTCATTACCCGAACTACGCAAGGTCTGATTCATGCGGGGTCATGATACGTAAGCAATGTCCATAAGATTCGACCACAACTATATATGCATATATATAAAAAAGAAAAAAAAAGAAAAAAGAAATAAGCAAAAAAAAATGTTGTTAATAATGAGGCCTGACTGAGTCCATTCTAACATGTCATGTCTTGAATTATAGTGAAAGTCGAGGTGGTTGGTTGTGGTTCTCTTCCCTACAACGCAAAGTCAAGAGATAATGGCAGAAAACTTCAGAACTGAGTGGGTTGATACCGAGGCTCGACCACGGCTAGTTGAACGGAACAATAGGTTGGTAGAAGAAGTCAAAATACTAAGACAACATGTGGCTGACATGTATCGGGGGTGGATGGATGGGAAAGCACCACCCTCGCCACCACCTAGCTTCCTGGACCTTGTCCTTACCCGAACACCAAGCGCAATGCCAGATGATCCCCCACACTCCCCATATATACCCGCCTATCACAACTTTCCCAGCCACCCCAATAGCTCCATCACTCGGTATCCATCTATCTTTTCCCATGAGTGCCCTCCAGCCACATCCATTGTTCCCGACAATAAACACCCACCCGAAGCTCATGTTGCCTGGCATTACCCCTCCGAGGTTGCTCACCAGGTCCCCAAACAGAGCCCGCAGGTTGAACCTCCCCAACGACAAGGTCCAGTGGTCGTCCTTGCTAAAGGCCCTCTATATCGAATCCGTGGATATCCTTGTAATTCTCATGGACCCTACTTCTCCCCACGAACATACCAGAAACCCCATGGGTCAGGTTTTAGGCCAAATCAGGCATTTAGAAATGAGAGGCTGCTAAAACGAGAAAAGGCTCTCAGCTCTTTGGGAGAATTGTATGCCAGTTTATTCCAGAAGTTAAAGCAACTAGGCATGTTGAAACCAATTCAGATAAAAATGCCAAATTATCGGTCAAAGAGGTGTGATTTTTCTCAAATGTGTGCATATTGCTCAGACGCCCCGGGGCATGACATAGAAAAATGTTGGAAGCTGAAAAAAGCTATTCAGGAGCTTATCAATGCAGGCGACGTTGTCGTACAAAATCCGGATACAGCTGACGGCTGTATGGTTGATGCAGAAGGCAGTGGCTAAAGATGTTATGCTTGGTAATTGGAAATATGCTTCATTTTGTGGTTATCCAAAGAGGAGTTTTGGTGGTTTATGTTGTTGTCATTTCTGTCGTCCAGTTTATTTCAGGGTTGTAATCTGGATATTGTCTATTAACTCAAACCCTTCTATCATTTTATTTTTGTCCAGTTTTTTGTTTGTTCGTAGTATCTCGTTTAGTGTTATTCACAGAGTCTTACCCTAGTTTATTATGTTTCTCGTGTTGTTTCACTGTCTAATACAATTCTTTGTCTTCCGTTATTTCTAGTCATTTTTCTAAGTCTTTCCTCTTTATAGTCCCTTTTCCTGTCAACTCTAGTAACATGGCATGCGCACGTAAATTCGGCCTAACCTTAAGAGTTAATCGTAAACCATGAAGTAATTGGGAAGATGATCAAGGACATTTAAAGGAAATAAAAATGGTTTGAGATTATTTGGAACCCGAGTCATGTGAAACTGGGTCAAGCATGAAGAAAACCGTAAAGGCAAGCTGGCCAAATTGACATGGGGTCGTTCATAATAATGAAAATGAGAGTGTTGCCCAACAGTGCTTTAAAGATATGATGAATGTTAATCGTGTTGTTTTCACTTGGCATGTTTTGAAGATTGGAATGGCGAAGGCATTTGTTCTGCTACCCAAACACTTTATCCTTCATTAACACTTTGAGCCTTATTTTAATTTCCTTCATACCCCTCCTTCGGAATCAGTAGCAAAAATTAGAAACACAAATGTGGAAGATAAAGAAAAAAAAGGAAAAAGAAAACAACCCAAAAAAAATGAAAAAAAGTAAAAAGGAAAACTAGAAAAACGAGGAAATGGGAACTACATTTGACCTGATTCCTCAAAGAGGATACGTGTAACGACCCAAAGGGTCATCACCTGTTTTCCTCACTTGTTCCGCACTTTCGAGGCCTTGAAAACCCTCATTCTATGTTGCCTCAATTTACGTGCATGATCTGGGCATGTACCCGGAAAGATTTTGTGATAGAATATATGAATTCTATGAGAAACTTGAAGAAAAATGATATTAATATTGACATGGTTGACTTCGGTCAACATTTTTGGTAAACGGACCCGGACCCGATGATCGGACGGTCCGTAGGAAAATATGGGACTCGGACATGCGTCCGGAGTCGAATTCTGAGGCCTAGAGCCTAAGTTACGGATTTTTCTGTTAAATTGTTTTTGCTAGAATTATTAAAGGAAAATGAATTATATGACCTTGGTATCGGGCTCGTATTTTGGTTCCGACGCCCGACATAAGTCATAAATATTATATATGTGCTTTCTGCAAAATTTGGTGACATTTGGATGTCGTTTGATGTGTTTTGAACCTTGAGTTCCAAATTTGAAAGTTATGCAACTAAAAAGGATGATAATCATGAACTTGAGGATTGATTTGATGAAATCGATGTTATATTGGCGATGTGATCGCACGAGCAAGTTTGTAATATGTTTTTGATATTGTGTACATGTTTGGTTTGGAGCCCGGGGGCTCGGGTAAAGATTTGATAGGCCGTTGGAGCAATTTCTGAAAAAATACACAGCTGGTTTTTCACCCAGCTGGTGTCTTCGCAAATGCGAAGAAATTCTCGCAATTGCAAAGGGGGCAGACCAAGGCTGTGTTCGCAAATGCGAAGCCTTGATCGCAATTGCGAAGGAGGGTCAGGCACGCGTGGGTTCGTAAATGCGAACATACCTCGTAAATGCGCGGTTGACAGTAATCAGCCCATGTTCGCAAATGCGAACTTATGGTCGCAATTGCGAAAGCCCCAGTAACCCAGCCTTGTTCGCAAATGCGATGCTGACAGACCCCAGATCTGATGCGTTCACAATTGCGGACAAATGTTCGCAATTGCGATATCCGCAGTTGTGCAATTTTATACTTAAACGAATTTTCAAGCTCTTTTCTTCATTATTTCAAAACCCAACACACCACACACGAACCCTCAAGATCAAATTCACTCCAAAGCACTTGTAAGTCACTTTTTACTTAATTCTTTCAATTCCTAACAACATTAAATATGTTTTTCAATAGAAATCAAAGGTTTTCATGGTAGAAACTCTTGTTTTTGGGTAGAACCTAGGGTTTTCATGAATTGGGTAATTGGACCTCGAATTGAGGTCCGATTTTGAAACAAATCATATATTTGAACTCGTGGGGGAATCGGTAACCGGATTTTGGTCCAAACCCCGAGTTCCGACCACGTGGGTCCAGGGGCATTTTGGGAAATTTTGGGGTAATCTTTGAGAAAACCATTTTTAAACATTCAAACTAAGTTATTTAGCATTTATTAATGTAATGGAATCAATTGTGACTAGATTCAAGCAAGTTGGAAGCGGAAATTTGGGGTAAAGCTATAGTTGAAGGATAAATTGGGCTTCAAGTCTAGAGGTAAGTGTTTGTTCTATCCTAGCTTGAGGGAATAAGACTATGTGCTATGTGTTATGTGATCGAGTGCGATGTATGGGCTGTGGTGACGAGCATCCATACACTGGCGTCTAACATGACCTTGAGTCGTTGTTGATACTTGTTGTGATATATTTTAAAGATGAATTGTTGAACCCTTGCCGGGTTGTGGAATTGTACATTATTTTCCATTGCCGGGACTTATTGTGAAGTGAGATATTGTTTTCCCTTGCCGGGACTTTTGTTGTGATGATTATTGTGTCCCTTGTCGGGACGGTTCATGATTGTTGTTTTCATTCTCTGCCCTTAACTGTGATTGTTATTTGGGTGAGGAAGAGTGATAAAAGCACGAAGGGTGATGCCGTGCAACTATTTGCTACTCTTTTTTTGATATTAACTGTTCCCACTATACTCTATTTTCCATTGTTGACTTAATAATTGTTGTTAACTGTTGAGCTTCCCTTTTATGATATTTCTTGTTGAATTTATTTACTTGATATTTCTTGTCATTCTGTGGTGTACACATATGTATAGAACTGCACAGGTGTATGTGGCTGTCTGGTCCTAGGCTTGTCACTACTTCGCCGGGATAGGCCAGGCACTTACCAGCACATGGGGTCGGATTGTGCTGATACTGCACTTCTGTGCGTTTTTGCACAGGTCTAGGTTTTGATCAGGAGCAGTAGCAGTAGAGTCTTGCGTGGTAGTTGAGCATTTCGAGACCGAGGTAGCTTGCAGGCGTCCGTAGGCCCGGCATCTCTTCCACTTATTTATATTATTTGTTGTAGTCTCATTGTTCCGAGACAAACAGATTTATGTTATTTTCCTTCAGACCTTTATGTGTACTATTCAGTAGTAGTTCGTGAGCTGGTGACTCCACGTCGGGTAGAGGATTTCAGTAGTGTTTTACCTTGGCATTACTTATCACTATTTTGAAAGTCTTCCGCACTTATTTAATTAATGTTATTGTTCTTGATGATAAAAATGAGTATGAAATAATGGTAAAAGCATGTTAATGTTGAATGTAGTGGCTTGCCTAGCTACCACGAGTAGGCGCCATCACGATCTCGATGTTGGGGGAAAATTCGGGTCGTGACAAGTTGGTATCGAGCTCTAGGTTACATAGGTCTCACCACTCACGAACAAGCTTAGTAGAGTTTGAGAAGTAGGTACGGAGACGTCCGTACTTGTCCTCTGGAGTCTATTGAGTTAGGAAAGAGTCTCTCATTTGATCCTTCTTGTCGTGCGATTTGTTCCTCAAATACTGATTGAATTTCTACTTTGTCCTTTCGCAGATGGTGAGGACACGCGCTGCTTCGTCCGCTGATAAGAAGCCTGAGCCCCAGGTAGCTCCCGTGAGGGGCAGGGGCAGGGGCCGTATTGTAGGCCGTGGTAGGGGCAGAGCTCAGCCCCCGGCAGCTATTCCAGAGGTGGAGCCTCAGATTGAGACTGGCGAGGAGGTTCCAATCCCAGCAGCTCCAGTGGGCCCAGCTCAGGTCCTAGGGTAGGCTTTATTTACCCCGGATCTTCGGGAGGCTCTGGTCAGGATAGCGGGATTTATGGACAGCGTTGCCAGAGCGGGGTTATTACCAGCTGCACCAGCCGCTTCTCAGGCTGGAGGAGGGGCCCAGGACTCTTATTGCTCTTACTCCGGAGCCAGTAGCTCCTCAGCCTCAAGCACCAGTGGTTCAGCCAGCTGTGGCCACTTAGTCAAGTACCACAGCTCAGGCCGAAGATGGAGCGGCCATGACTTCCGATTCTTTATGGAGACTTGATCGGTTCTCTAAGCTATTTACCACTACCTTCAGTGGAGCCACATCAGAGGATCCTCAGGATTTCTTATTCAGTTGCCATGAGATTCTCAAGACTATGGGGATCGTGGAGTCAAATGGAGTTGACTTCTGTACATTCAGGCTTGTAGGATCCGCCAAGACTTGGTGGAGAGATTATTGCTTGACTCGACCAGCGGGGTCCCCAGCTTTATCATGGGATCAGTTTGCGAAACTATTTATGGAGAAGTTTCTCCCTGCTACTCAGCGGGATGTACTTCGGAGGCAGTTTGAGCGCCTCCAGCAGGGTACTATGACTGTCACTCAGTATGAGACGAGATTTGTTGATCTGGCACGTCATGCAGTGGTGATACTCCCCACACAGCAGGAGAGGGTCTACAGGGTCATATATGGGCTTAATCAGCCCATTAGACTCCAGATGGCTATGGGAGTAGGGAGTGATATATCTTTTCAGGAGGCAGCTAATGCCACTCGTAGAGTTGAGATGTCTCTTGCTCGGCGAGGTGGTTATCCTTCAGACAAGAGGCCTCGTCATTCCGGTAGATTTAGTGGTTCTTCTTCTGGAGGTAGGGAATCTTTTGATAGGGGCCAGTCTTCCAGACCTTTTCATTCCGCCCTTCAGGCTTCACAGGGTGGACCAGGTGATCGTGGGTTTCATGACTAGTATTCAGATCAGCCTCCTATTAGTGCTCAGCCTCTTCAGAGTGTTCGTGGGGGCCATTCAGGTCGTCAAGGCCAGCAGCCCCATCAGCCTAAAAGTTGCTACGGTTGTGGTGACCCGAGTTATCTTGTCAGGTTTTGCCCTCGAGCGCTGGGCAACACTCAGCAGCGGGGCCCTTGTCCCATGATTCAGGCCCCAGCTGACCCTCAGCCTGCCCAGCCAGCCAGAGGCGAGGGTAGAGATCGTAGAGGTGGAGGTCGAGACCATAGAGGTAGAGACCGTCCAGCCAGAGGTAGAGGTCAGCTAGTAGATGACCATCCCAGAGATGTAGCTCAGAGGGGAGGTGTTGATCCCCGATTCTATGCTTTACCAGCTAGGCTAGAGGCGGAGGCATCGGATGCCGTGATTACAGGTACCATTCTTGTTTGTGACAGAGGTGCTTCAGTATTATTTGACCCCTGGGTCTACATATTCATATGTGTCTTCCTACTTTGCACCGTATTTGCCCGTGCCTAGCTATGCTCTGGATATTCCAGTTTATGTGTCTACACCAGTGGGTGACTCCATTGTAGTCGACCGGGTGCATCATTCGTGCGTAGTTATCTTTGGGGGTCTTGAGACCCGTGTTGATCTGTTGCTATTAGACATGGTGGATTTTGATGTCATATTGGGGATGGACTGGTTGTCCCCATACCATGCTATCTTAGATTGTCATGCCAAGACCGTGACTTTACCTTAATCACCCCGACTAGAGTGGAAAGGTACCTCAAGCCACTCCGTTCGCACTGTTATTTCCTATGTTAAGGCTCGACGCATGGTCGAGAAGGGGTGTATAGCTTATCTGGCTTATGTTCGTGATTCTAGCGCAGAGGTTCCTTCTATTGATTCACTCCCTATTGTACGGGAGTTTCCTGAGGTTTTCCCTTCAGACCTGCCGGGCATGCTACCTGACAGGGATATTGATTTCTGTATTGATCTGGCATCGGGCACTCAGCCCATCTCTATTCCACCCTATCGTATGACCCCGCCGGAGTTAAAGGAGTTAAAGGATCAGTTGAAAGACCATCTAGAAAAGGGCTTTATTAGGCCCAGTGTTTCCCCCTAGGGAGCACCTGTATTGTTTGTGAAGAAGAAGGATGGCTCGATGCGAATGTGTATTAATTACCGGCAATTAAACAAAGTGACGATAATGAATAAGTATCCACTGCCGAGGATTGATGATTTGTTTGACCAGCTCCAGGGAGCGAGGGTGTTCTCAAAAATAGACTTGAGGTCAAGCTACCATCAGCTGAATATCAGGGCGGCTGACATTCCTAAGACAGCCTTTTGCACTAGATACGGGCGTTATGAATTCTTGGTCATGTCCTTCGGGTTGACCAATGCCCCAGCAGCATTCATGGAGTTGATGAATCGTGTGTTCAGGCCTTACTTAGATCTGTTCGTGATAGTCTTTATAGATGACATCCTGGTATACTCCCGCAGCCAGGAAGAGCACGAGCGACACCTCAGAGTGGTTCTTCAGACTCTGAAGGATAATCAGCTATATGCCAAATTTTCGAAATGTGAGTTCTGGTTGAGTTCGGTGGCATTTCTGGGCCACATCGTATCAGTGGAAGGAATTCAAATACTAAGAGAAAAATTCTAATATTAATGAATTTATAGGAGTAAATTAAGCGTGGCAAAATCACGTGCTCACATGTTCGTTCAACATTTCTCGTCTATTACCTCACCCTTGACCAGATTGACCCAAAAAGGGTGCTCCTATTAGGTGGTCGGATGAGTGTGAGGCGAGCTTTCGAAAGCTCAAGATTGCCTTGACCACAGCAGTAGTATTAGTTTTGCCATTAGCTTCAGGCTCGTATACAGTATATTGTGATGCTTCTCAGGTCGGTATTGGGTGTATTTTGATGCATGGCATGGTAATGTTATTTCTTATGCTTCGAGACAGCTAAAAATACATGAGAATAATTATCCAGTTCATGATCTTCAGTTGGCAGCAATGGTTCATGCCTTAAAGATCCGGAGGCATTATCTATATGGTGTGACATGTGAGGTGTACATTGATCACAAAAGCCTACAGTACTTGTTCAAGCAAAAGGAGTTAAATTTACGACAGCGGAGATGGTTAGAGTTGCTGAAGGACTATGATGTCACTATCCTATATCACCCGGGTAAGGCCAATGTGGTGGCCGATGCATTGAGTAGAAAGTATGCCAGCATGGGTAGTCTCGCATTCCTTCCGGTCAGTCAGAGACTATTTGCTCTAGATGTCCAGGCCTTAGCCAATCAGTTCGTGAGACTAGATATTTTGGAGCCTAGCAGGGTGTTAGCATGCACGATCGCTCGTTCATCTCTATTAGAGCGGATCCGTGAGAGGCAATTTGATGATCCTCATTTGCGTGATTTGAGAGATACTATACAGCGGGGAGGTGCCACAAAGGTAACTCTAGATGATGACGGGGTATTGATATTGCAGGGTCGAGTTTGTGTGCCTAATGTTGAGGGGATTCGAGAGCTGATCTTAGCGGAGGCCCACAGTTCGTGGTATTCTATTCATCCGGGCGCCGCGAAGATGTATCAGGACTTACGGCAACACTATTGGTGGCGCAAGATGAAGAAAGACATCGTTGCATATGTCGCTCGGTGTCTAAATTGTCAGCAGGTGAAATATGAGCACCAGAGGCCTGGTGGTGTATTCCAGAGAATCGAAAGTCCCGAGTGGAAATGGGAGAGGATCACTATGGACTTCATTATTGGACTTCCTTTGACTCGGAGGAAATTTGATGCTATTTGGGTCTTTGTTGATAGGCTGACCAAGTCAGCACACTTCATTCCAGTATCTGTCTCCTACTCATCGGAGAGGTTAGCTGATATTTACATCAGAGAGATTGTTCGACTTCATGGGGTGACGGTGTCTATTATCTCAGATCGGGGTACGCAGTTTACCTCGCGGTTCTAGAGAGCAGTCCAGTAGGAGTTTGGCACTCAGGTTTAGTTGAGTACAGCTTTTCATTCTTAGACGGATGGCCAGTCCGAGAGAACTATTCGGATTCTAGAGGACATACTTCGATCCCGTGTCATTGATTTTGGAGGCTCGTGGGACCAGTTTCTACCATTAGCAGAGTTCGCCTACAACAAGAGCTACCAATCTAGCATTCAGATGGCTCCGTATGAGGCGTTGTATGGTAGGCGATGTCGATCTCCGGTCGGATGGTTTGAGCCGGGAGAGGCTCGGCTGCTGGGAACAGACTTAGTTCAGGAGGCCTTAGACAAGGTCAAGACTATCCAGGAGAGATTGCGTTCAGCTCAGTCCAGACAGAAGACTTATGCGGATCGTAAGGTTCGAGATGTAGATTTCATGGTTGGTGAATGGGTATTGCTCCGAGTGTCGCCTATGAAGGGCGTGATGAGGCTCGGGAAGAAGGGCAAGCTCAACCCTAGGTATATTGGTCCATTTGAGATTCTGGACCGAGTGGGAGGGGTGGCTTACAGACTAGCTATGCCGCCTAGCTTATCAGCCGTGCATCCAGTTTTTCATGTATCTATGCTTCGAAGATACCACGGCGATCCCACACATGTATTAGACTTCAGTACTGTCCAATTGGACAATGATTTATCCTACGAGGAGGAGCCGGTGGCCATTCTAGACCGGCAAGTTCGACAGTTGAGGTCGAAGAGTTATCCTTCTGTGCGTGTCCAGTGGAGAGGTCAGCCTCCTGAGGCATCGACCTGGGAGTCCGAGTCTGATATGTGCAGCCGCTACCCACACTTGTTCCATGACTCAGGTACTTCCTTCTCTTGTCCGTTCGAGGACGAACGGTTGTTTTAGAGGTGGAGGATGTGACGATCCAAAGGGTCATCACCTATTTTCCTCACTTGTTCTTCACTTCCGAGGCCTTGAAAAACCTCATTCTATGTTGCCTTGATATACGCGCATGATCTGGGCATGTAGTCGGAAAGATTTTGTGATAGAATATATGAATTCTATGAGAAACTTGAAGAAAAATGATATTAATATTGACATGGTTGACTTCGGTCAACATTTTTGGTAAATGGACCCGGACCCGATGATCGGACGGTCCTGGAAGGTCCGTAGGAAAATATGGGACTCGGACATGCGTCCGGAGTCGAATTCTGAGGCCTAGAGCCTAAGTTACGGATTTTTCTGTTAAATTGTTTTTGCTGGAATTATTAAAGGAAAATGAATTAAATGACCTTGGTATCGGGCTCGTATTTTGGTTCCGATGCCCGGCACAAGTCTTAAATATTATATATGTGCTTTCTGCAAAATTTGGTGACGTTTGGATGTCGTTTGATGTGTTTTGAACCTTGAGTTCCAAATTTGAAAGTTATGAAACTAAAAAGGATGATAATCATGAACTTGAGGCTTGATTTGATGAAATCGATGTTATATTGGCGATGTGATCGCACGAGCAAGTTTGTAATATGTTTTGGATGTTGTGTACATGTTTGGTTTGGAGCCCGGGGGGCTCGGGTAAAGATTTGATAGGCCGTTGGTTCAATTTCTGAAAAAAATACACAACTGGTTTTTCACCCAGCTGGTGTCTTCGCAAATGCGAAGAAATTCTCGCAATTGCGAAGGGGGCAGACCAAGGTTGTGGTCGCAAATGCGAAGCCTTGATCGCAATTGCGAAGGAGGGTCAGGCACGCGTGGGTTCGCAAATGCGAACATGCCTCGCAAATGCGAGGTTGACAGTAATCAGCCCATGTTCGCAAATGCGAACTTATGGTCGCAATTGCGAAAGCCCCAGTAACCCAGCCTTGTTCGCAAATGTGAACATATGTCGCAAATGCGATGCTGACAGACCCCAGACCTGATGCATTCGCAATTGCGAACAAACGTTCGCAATTGCAATATCCGCAACTGTGCAATTTTATACTTAAACGAATTTTCAAGCTCTTTTCTTCATTCTTTCAAAACCCAACACACCACACACGAACCGTCAAGAGAAAATTCACTCCAAAGCACTTGTAAGTCACTTTTTACTTAATTCTTTCAATTCCTAACAACATTAAACATGTTTTTCAATAGAAATCAAAGGTTTTCATGGCAGAAACTCTTGTTTTTGGGTAGAATATAGGATTTTCATGAATTGGGTAATTGGACCTCGAATTGAGGTCCGATTTTGAAACAAACCATATATCTGAACTCGTGGGGGAATCGGTAACCGGATTTTGGTCCGAAGCCCGAGTTCCGACCACGTGGGGCCAGGGGCGTTTTGGGAAATTTTGGGGTAATCTTTGAGAAAACCATTTTTAAACATTCAAACTAAGTTATTTAGCATTTATTAATGTAATGGAATCAATTGTTACTAGATTCAAGCAAGTTGGAAGCGGAAATTCGGGGTAAAGCTATAGTTGAAGGATAAATTGGGCTTCAAGGCTAAAGGTAAGTGTTTGTTCTATCATAGCTTGAGGGAATAGGACTATGTGCTATGTGCTATGTGATCGAGTGCAGTGCATGGGCTGTGGTGACGAGCATCCATACACTGGCGTCTAACATGACCGTGAGTCGTTGTTGATACTTGGTGTGATATATTTTAAAGATGAATTGTTGAACCCTTGTCGGGTTGTGGAATTGTACATTGTTTTCCCTTGCCGGGACTTATTGTGTAGTGAGATATTGTTTTCCCTTGCCGAGACTTTTGTTGTGATGATTATTGTGTCCCTTGCCGGGACGGTTCATGATTGTTGTTTTCATTCTCTGCCCTTAACTGTGATTGTTATTTGGGTGAGGAAGAGTGATAAAAGCACGAAGGGTGATGCCGTGCAACTATTTGCTACTCCTTGTTTGATATTAACTGTTCCCATTATACTCTGTTTTCCATTGTTGACTTAATAATTGTTGTTAACTGTTGAGCTTCCCTTTTATGATATTTCTTGTTGAATTTATTTATTTGATATTTCTTGTCATTATGTGGTGTACACATATGTATAGAACTGCACAGGTGTATGTGGGTGTCTGGTCCTAGGTTTGTCACTACTTCGCTGGGATAGGTCAGACACTTACCAGCACATGGGGTCGGATTGTGCTGATACTGCACTTTTGTGCGTTTTTGCACAGGTCCAGGTTTTGATCAGGAGCAGCAGCAGTAGAGTCTTGTGTGGGAGTTGAGCATTTCGAGACCGAGGTAGCTTGCAGGTGTCTGTAGGCCCAACGTCTCTTCCACTTATTTATATTATTTGATGTAGTCTCATTGTTCCGAGACAAACAGATTTATGTTATTTTCCTTCAGACCTTTATGTGTAGTATTCAGTAGTAGTTCGTGAGTTGGTGACACCACGTCTTAGGTAGAGGATTTCAGTAGTGTTTTACCTTGGCATTACTTATCACTATTTTGAAAGTCTTCTGCACTTATTTAATTAATTTTATTGTTCTTGATGATAAAAATGAGTATGAAATAATGGTAAAAGCAGGTTAATGTTGAATGTAGTGGGTCGCCTAGCTACCACGAGTAGGCGCCATCACGATCCTGATGCTGGGGAAAAATCCGGGTTGTGACAATACGTAGGCGCTTCACAGCTCGGTCATAGTGAAAATAAAAATAAAAAATGCCCAAGCAAGAAACTGTGGCAAATAATTGTGTTTATTGTAAGGAAAATCTAGATTCCGAAGGTTGTAAATTGTGAACCCAAAGTTGAGTTTGTTTTGAGCTTTTAATACCTTTTATTTCTAGCCTTATCCAAATCCCACATTACGGTCCAAACAAAGACCTTTTGACCAATCTTCAAAAGATGCAACATCAAGCGAATGAGAGAGTCATATCAGAACATAACACTCTGATTCCCAGCAGAAAAGACCCTGATTTCCAGCAGAAGAAATATGAGAGAGTCTTAGCGTTAACACCCCAATCCCCAGCTGAAGAGTAATACAAATGAGAGAGTCTTAGCGGTGAAAACCTTCACAAGCACCATAAGACGATGAAAGCTGAGAGAAAAACCGAAATGAGAGAGGCTTGATAGTGAAAACCCTTCGGGCACTACAAGTCGAACAAAGATTAAGAATCAGATAGGAAAGCCTAGATGAAGATTATGAAAGGCGAATTAACGATAGAGGATATGCTATATGTGCATGTCATGGCCATTAGAGTTGGTATCCGCATTTGATAGGTTTTTATTTTTTATTTTATAATTTTTCTTTTTAGAGAGTCATCCTCCTCCTTTGTTTTTTATTCTGCTCTTTTTATCTTTTTCCTTTCATTAAAAATTCCCCAATATAGTCTATTTGTGAGAAATGACTTCAAAATTTTCCATCAGCTTTCCAATTATGCAAGACGAGATCTGATTGGTACACCTAAGTGGTATAAGTTAGGAGGGAACAAGCGCAAGGCTGGTGTCAAAAAGGATATTCCTCGGCAAGAGAAAATTGACAAAGGGGTAGATCAGTGTCAAGGAGGATATCTCCATAAAAAAATGAAGGTTAATGACTTCAAGGCCAAGGCCAGTGAGACTCAAAGGTCGGGGAAACGCACGTTCCCTAGATATGCCACAAAAGAAGGGGGGATATCCCCAGTAGAAAAGGTATTTCTAGTGACAAGGATGAGCGAAGGAAATGGTTTATCAGTAAAACATGCAAGATCCTCAAGCAAGGTCACTGTCATATAAGTTTGGGTGGTCAGGATACCAGTGCAAAGCGACGGTGAAAGGCTTGTGAATAAAGAGTCGTCAAGCAGGGCGGGGAAGCAAGAAAAGGAAAAAAACTATCCTCAGCAAGAATATCATCCCCAACAAACAACAAGTTTTGACAATGAAACGCAGAGCAGGGAAAGAGGATGAGAACCGTCCCCAGCAAGAGCATCACAACCAACCACCGTGTTTTACACTAACAAGTTTTCTTTGATTTGAAGCAGGAAAAAGAACTGACACTCATGGCGGGAAGGCATGCCACGAGGAAGATCATCAAGTTGGGGCAGAAAATTTTCCTTTCAGTTGGAAAATTTTCTAGAAGACAAGCATCCACATGGGGAAAAAACAAGATAACACCGGTTTTAAGGGAAGTGGTCTTTGAACCAGTATTATCCCAAGCAGTGTGGAAAGAGAGAAAACAACAAGTTTCAATGAAAGGAGTTGTAGCCCTAGCGGACAGAACAGAAAGGATGAAACTTGTGTTCAGAAAAGCAAGAAGCCAGTGTCATCCCGAGTAGCTTTCACATAAAATACCGATTTTGAATGAATAAAATTCCCCTAGCAGTATTATCTTTAACAACGTTATCCCCAGCTAATAACATTTTGATCATCAGCAGTATTGAGAGACAATAAAAGTTTTGAAGAGAGTAGTTTCGAAAAGAAAAAAAATAGGAAAAGAAAAAGAAGAAGAAGGGGAAGAAAGGAGATTCCCCAGTAGTATTAACCCCAGCAGGTAAGTAAATAATTTCCCAGCAGTGTTATCCCCAACATCCGAAGGAAGACGATACGATTGTTGAGGGAAGCAGTTCTGAAGTCAATTACCCATTTGAGGAAGAAAGAAGATAACACAAAGTGTTAAGAGAAGGAGGAAATCATCCCCAGCAATAAGAGTAGGAGGAAATCATCCCCAGCAAGAAGGTCACAACAGACCATCATTTCAAAAACTAACAAACTTTTTCTTTGTATGTAACTGGAACAAAGCAGCGCAAAGTTTCTCCTAAGATCAAAATCTTAGTCTAACGAATTATTTCTCCTAAGATGAAAGAGTCTTAGTCTGATGAATTGTTTCTCCTAAGATGAAAGAGTCTTAGCCTGATGAATTATTTCTCCTAAGATGAAAGCATCTTAGGCTGATGAATTGCTCCTAAGATAAAAATCTTAGTCTGACGAATTGTCTCTCCTAAGATGAACACATCTTAGTCGGATGAATTATTTTTCAAGTTAATGAGAAGTCAGTTAGAAAGACTTAGAAAGATAACAACAAAGAAGTAAAGGCAACAACCGGAAAGACCCAGATAGATAACAAAAGGAGAAATCAAGAATTGAAAAAAAAAAAGAAATAAAAGCAATAGTTGGGTAGTTAAAGATAATTTAATAGGAAGTGAAAAACAACAATTAAAGGTTTTAGATAAAAAGCAACAAGAAGAAGGAAGCAACAATTGGAATATTTCAAGTAAGACATAAATTTAGTCCTAGTCTGATGAATTATCTCCTAGAGTCAAATAAAATCTTAGTCTGATGAATCTTTCTCCTAAGATATCAAAATTTCAGTCTGATGAATCTTTCTCCTGAGATCGCAAAAAATTTAGACCTAGTCCGAGGAATTATCTCCTAGCGTCAAAATCTTAGTCTGATGAATCTTTCTCCTAAGATCACAATGATTTAGACCTATGAATCTTTCTCCTGAGATCACATAAATTTAGACTTAGTCTAAGGATTATCTCCTAGCGTCAAAATCTTAGTCTGATGAATCTTTCTCCTAAGATATCAAAATTTCAGTCTGATGAATCTTTCTCCTGAGATCAAGTAAAATTGGACCTAGTCTGATGAATTATCTCCTAGGGTCAAAATCTTATTTTGTTAAAACATTCACCTAAGATAAAAATCTTAGTCTGATGAATTTTTCACCTAAGATAAAGATAAAATCTTAGTCTAATGAATCTTTCTCCGAAGATACCAAAATCTTAGTCCGATGGATTATTCTCCTAAGATCACATAAAATTGGATCTAGTCTGATGAATTATCTCCTAGGGTCAAAATCTTAGTCTATTTAAAACTTTCGCCTAAGATGGTAATCATTTCAGTCTTTAAATTTCAAATTTGGATATTTTAGGTTTATCCGCCTTCAAATAGGATATTTGAGGATCATCCGCCTTCAAATAGGATATTTTAGGTTCATTCGCCTTCAAACAGGATATTTTAGGTTTATCCGCCTTCAAACAGGATATTTTTGGTTTATCCGCCTTCAAACAGGATATTTTAGGTTCATCCACCTTCAAATAGGATATTTTAGGTTCATCCGCCTTCAAATAGGATATTTTAGGTTCATCCGCCTTCAAATAGGATATTTTAGGTTCATCCGCCTTGAAACATGATATTTTAGGTTCATCCGCCTTCAAATATGATATTTTAGGTTTATCCACCTTCAAATAGGATATTTTAGGTTTATCCGCCTTCAAATAGTATATTTTAGGTTCATCCGCCTACAAATAGGATATTTTAGGATCATCCGCCTTCAAATAGGATATTTTAGGTTTATCCGCCTTCAAATAGGATATTTTAGGTTCACCCCCCTTCAAATAGGATATTTTAGGTTCATCCGCCTTCAAATAGGATATTTTAGGTTCATCCGCCTTCAAATAGGATATTTAAGGTTTATCCGCCTTCAAATAGGATATTTTAGGATCATCCGCCTTCAAAAAGGATATTTTAGGTTTATCCGCCTTCAAACAGGATATTTTAGGTTTATCCGCCTTCAAACAGGATATTAGGTTTATTCGCCTTCAAACAAGATATTTTAGGTTTATCCGCCTTCAAAAAGGTATTTTAGGTTCATCCGCTTTCATATAGGATATTTTAGGTTCATCCGCCTTCAAACAAGATATTTTAGGTTTATCCGCCTTCAAATAGGATATTTTAGGTTCATCCTCCTTCAAATAGGATATTTTAGGTTTATCCGCCTTCAAATAAGATATTTTAGGTTGATCCGCCTTCGAATAGGATATTTTAGGTTCATCCGCCTTTAAATAGGATATTTTAGGTTTATCCGCCTTCAAATAAGATATTTTAGGTTGATCCGCCTTCAAATAAGATATTTTAGGTTCATCCGCCTTCAAATAGGATATTTTAGGTTCATCCGCCTTCAAATAGGATATTTTAGGTTTATCCGCCTTCAAATAGGATATTTTAGGTTTATCTGCCTTCAAATAGGATATTTTAGGTTTATCCGCCTTCAAATAGGATATTTTTGGTTTATCCGCCTTCAGATAGGATATTTCAGGTTTATCCGTCTTCAAATAGGATATTTTAGGTTCATCCGCCTTCAAATAAGATATTTTAGGTTTATCCGCATTCAAATAGGATATTTTAGGTTCATCAACCTTTGAATAGTATATATTAGGTTCATCCGCCTTCAAACAGGATATTTTAGGTTTGTCCGCCTTCAAATAAAATATTTTACGTTTGATTTATTTCGACCTGAGTGGTTCTGCCTTTATAAACATTGTCAAATATGTATTTTATAAATTACTGCCAAATTCATTTTACTTTTAAATCATTGTTGAAGGCTGGTGCCCGCCTGAAGAACAGAATGATGTTTTACTTTAAGTTTTAAGTTGTTGTTGAAGTCAGGTGCCCGCCTGAAGAACGGAATTACGTTTTACTTTAAGTTTTAATTGAAGTTTAAATCATTGATTGAAGTCAGGTGCCCGCCTGAAGAACGGAATGGCGTTTTACTTTAAGTTTTAATTGAAGTTTTAAGTTGTTGTTGAAGTCAGGTGCCCGCCTGAAGAACGAAATGGCATTTTACTTTAAGTTTTAATTGAAGTTTAAATCATTGATTGAAGTCAGGTGCCCGCCAGAAGAATGGAATAGCATTTTAATTTAAGTTTTAATTGGAGTTTTAAATCATTGTTGAAGTCAGGTGCCCACCTGAAGAATAGAATGGCGTTTTACTTTAAATTATAGTTTAAGTCAGGTGCCCGCCTGAAGAGAGGAATGGCGATTTATTTTCAAAAGTTGTTGAAATCAGGAGATGCACTTTCTAAATTAAGATTTCAATCATAGGAGACACACTTCCTAGTTTAAAGTCATTAAAGTTTCACCCCTAGGAGACGCACTTCCTAAGTTCATTTTCATTCATAGGAGATGCACTTCCTAACTTTATTTTCATGCATAAGGAGACGCACTTCCCAAATTAAGATTTTATTTATAGGGAAGCACTTCCTAACTTTATTTTAATGCATAAGGAGACGCACTTCCATAAATTAAGATTTCATTCATAGGAGACGCACTTCCTAAGTTTATTTTCATGCATAGGAGACGCACTTCCTAAATTAAGATTTCAATCATAGGAGACGCACTTCCTAGTTTAAAGTCATTAAAGTTTCACCCATATGAGACGCACTTCCTAAGTTTATTTTTACTTATAGGAGACGCACTTCATAAGTTTATTTTCATGCATAAGGAGACGCACTTCCTAAATTAAGATTTCACTCATAGGAGACGCATTTCCTAGTTTAAAATCATTAAAGTTTCACCCATAGAAGACACATTTCCTAAGTTTATTTTTACTCATAGCAGACGCACTTCCTAAGTTTATTTTCACTCATAGGAGACGCATTTCCTAGTTTAAAGTTATTAAAGTTTCACCCATAGGAGACACACCTCCTAAGTTTAGTTTTACTCATAGGAGACACACTTCCTAAGTTTATTTTCATTCATAGGAGACGCACTTTCTAAGTTTAAAGTCATTAAAGTTTCACCCATAGGAGACGCACCTCCTAAGTTCATTTTTACCCATAGGAGACGCACTTTCTAAGTTTATTTTCATGCACAGGAGATGCACTTCCTGAATCAATAGTTCAGTCATAGGAGATGCACTTCCTAAAGTTAAATTCACCCTTAGGAGATGCACATCCTAGTTTAGTTTATTCCAGTTCAACCATAGGAGATACACTTCCTAATTAAGATCTTTCAAGTCATTTTTATAGGAGACGTACTTCCTAGGTTTAGTCACTGAAGTTTTCACCCCTAGGAGACGCACTTCCTAGTCTTAGTCATAAAAGCAAAATAAAAATATAAAAAATAATTCACCCTTAGGAGACACACTTCATAGTCTTGGTTATTTAAATTCATCTTTAGGAGACGCACTTCCTAAGCCTGGTTCATTCATGTTTTATTTTTAGCAGACACATTTGCTAGTCAAAGTTCTTGGTTTTACTCGTAATGAGACGCACATCCTAGTCTAGTCTTTAGTTTACTCTCACCATTGCATTAGTAGGAGTGGTCTACAATTTTGCCAACGACTCACAAATCTTCCTAGTGCAAGTTGGGTAGGAAATTTCGTTCGTTTTGCTTGTTCTGATTGTAGGATCCCGTCCAGAGAACGGAGGGTAACAATAAAAATCCCCAGCAAAATTCAAATTCAAAAGCCAGAAGGAAGACAACAGTGGTCAGAAATAAGGCAGTTCAAGCTTCAAAGAAAAATATTTGAAGCTCACAAGAAGGAAGTAATCAGTTCAAGTTCGAGATGATAGACAAAAGTTGGTCACAATAAAATAAAATAAAAAGCGAATCCAAAGTGCAGTTGTGGAGGAAAGATGCGATCTGCTCAAGGCATGACCGAGGTCACAAGAGCTGCAAGCCTGGTCCAGATCCAGAAAGCCGAAGAAGATTGAACTAGCACCTACAACCAGCAAGTATCAAGGTTCAAATTTAGAGTCCGCATGAAGCACCAACCAATACTCAAGATCAAGCTTCAGAAGACTTATAGATAGGAATCTTGTAACTAGTAGCTGAGAGACTTAGTCTTTTTCATGTTTTGATTTTTGATGTAATAGCAGGACCACAGACCGAAACCTCAATGGAACGGAACCTCGATCGGCTCTTTACCTCGGTATACTCCATATTCTCACTCACTTCTGAACTACACGTGGCCTGATTCCTTTATAGCCAAGGATATGTAAGCAACTCATATACTAGGGCTCGGTAACATTCTCTTCCTTTCCTCTTAGTTTTAGTCTCTCCGAATAAGGGTCGGGTCAAAACACATGTCTAGTCGTTCTTTGTCCGACAACTCTTTGTGTTTTCATTCAAAGAGGGGCAGCTGTAGACATGTGATTTTTTATCCTCCCCGAGATTTTTTATATTTTAGCGTAAAATATTAGTTTAGGCCTAATATAGCTATCTCAGCTAATTTTGACTCTTTTACTTTATTTATTACAAGAAACAAAATTACAAAAAAATTAGTTTATGTATTTTTCATTAATTTAACAAAAATACAAAAATAGTACCTTATTTTTATATAATTTCGAAAATACAAAAATAATTTTAAGTTTAGTTTAATTAATTAGTATTAGCTTTGACAGTCATTTCAAATCATAAAAATAAAAAAAAAAATATATATTGCATATGCATGTAGGATTTTATTTTATATTTTTAGATTAATTAAGTTGTTGTTTGAGAAAAATAAAAAAAAAAACATAAAAATAGTCATGTTGCGTTTTACTCTTTAATTTTTGAATTTTGACAATTTTCTTTTAATTTGGTTTTTAATTAGTTGTAATAATTAATTATTAGGGTTAATTACTTTAATTTTCTCGAATAATTTGGGGATAGAAATTAATTTAGGTTTTATTTAAAAAACAAATAATAAAAAAGAGTCTTACCTAACTAATTAGGAAGCTTCTAGAGTGGTGGGATTGGGAGTGCACTAGAGTAAAGAAAGAGATTTGAGTGTAAATTAATGGGTTAGGGGCATTTGTGAATAGGAAGGGGGATTTGTGAATAGAAAAGGACATTTATGAATAGGAAGAGGTATTTGTGAATAGGAAGGGGTATTTGCGAATAGGAAAGGACATTTATGAATAGGAAGAGGTGTTTGTGAATAGGAAGGGGCGTTTGTGAATAGGAAATGACATTTGTAAATAGGAAGGGGTATTTGTGAATAAGTAATTCATTTCTGCTACCTATTTAAAGAGAGGAGAGGCTACAAAAAAAAAGGAAGGATTTGGCCGTTATAGTACAAAAGAACCCCACCCTCTATCCTACCTTCTTCAACCTTCTGCCATAGTTTATTTCTAACAAAAAACGAACAACACTCACAAGAGAACAAAAACTCCAGTAGCTATGAAACAACTAAAAACTCACCAGAAAAATGAAACAACATTTTGAAAAATAGAAGATAACTGGAAAACGAAAAAAAATGAAAAGAAGAAAAAGAGACTATTGTTGAGTTTCTTCATTAGCAAAAGAGGAGAAAATATACAAAATACTTGATACATATACTATACAATTCATCTTCTTCAGGGGAGCTTCTCCATTTTTGAAAAGAAAATAGACTACTGTTGATGCTCATTTGGGAGCTCTAACGAACAAGAAAACAGTAGAGAGTCTATTGTTCATCTTCTCCAACAAATAAAAAAAACAGAAAAATGCTCCAGCCTTCCTACGCTATCGTCGACCACTTTCCGTTGACAAACCTCCATTAACGTCCGACCACCCAACCTCTCGTCCCAAACGACCCCCAAAAGTCCCAACGTCAACCTCCATAACACCATAACAGCGTCATCAACAGTTCCAAACAGACCATTGTCGACGGCCCAAACGACCACTGCTTCCCGTCGAACAGACCACCCTCATCTTCGTCCTTCTTCTAGTCGACAACCCGTCAACCTCCAGTCCAAAACGAGACCAGCCGTATCGTACGTCGAGGTTGTTCGTTGAAGTCTCAGTTTGAGGGTCGTCCGTCGTTCCGTCCATAGAACTGCTGGACATTTGAATTAATTGAATAACTTCAGGTTCATTCTCACTCTTTCCTTTACGATTATTAGTTGGGTACCATTTTTGTTTGAATCTGATAAGTTTGATTAGTTATTTCATTTCAAATCTTGAATAAACGTTGAGAGTTTAGCTTAATTGTTAAATCTTGTAGAATGTGGATCTCATATTTAACAAGTAAAATATCCGTTAATTTATTTAGAGATCTGATAGCATAAAAGTGATATTTTGTTTTTTTTTGTTTGTTTGTTTAGTGTTTGTTATTGAAAAGAAAAGTCATTAGTGAATTAATTTTTTGGATAATGAGTTGTGTTGATTAATAAATATGGGTTTTGATTTTGAGCTGTGGTTGAGATTAAGGGAATTAATTTTAGCAAAAAGATCATGGGCTTAATAAATAATCTGCCAGGCCAGTTTCCATGATAATATGTCTGTCTGTTTTCTCATTAATAAAAGCTAGTCTACCTTTCCATAACTAATTTACTATATTGCCACCACTACCCCATAATGCATGACTCTTTTTAAAATAATAATTTGAGTCGTTAGATTTCATGCGTGTCATTTAACGAATTTTTATGGCCATCGCAATGTTAACAATGCATAGTTGCTTTTAGGCGCGTTATTTAACAATCTATTTTCCTAAACTCGGGTGCACATATGTGACCCAAATTCAAATCTCAACGGAGTCGAGATATGTCAATAACCACGGGTACATTGATGTGACGTGGTTTGAGATGTGTTTTCATGACGTTGCAATTCTTATAAAAATAATAATAATAATATTAAAAGCGGATAAAGGTTAAAATTTGCACATAAGTTAAAGCATGTTATAAATTAGAGAAATAAGCTAGATATGACAGTTGAGCGACCGTACTAGAACCGCGGAACTCGGGAATGCCTAACACCTTCTCCCGAGTTAACAGAATTCCTTATCCGGATTTCTGGTTCGCAGTCTGTTAAATAGAGTCATTCTTTTCCTCGACTCGGGATTCAACCGGTGACTCGGGAAACCATAAATCTCCCAAGTTACGACTCTGAATTAAATAAATAAATCCCGTTTTGATTGTCCTTTAATTGGAAAAACTCCTTCGCTCCCTCGCGCCCTCACCGGTGAGCGCCAAAGGAGGAGCAACAACTGGCGCCACTCTTTTTCTATTCCTATTCTTCTATTTTTCCAAAAAATACTAGATTAAAAACTAAAAATATCAGATATAAAATTACCAATGAATTAGTACTAAAAACCAGAAAAATGTGGTTAGAGATGGCGGCTGATGGATTTAGCAGAAGATAGAGAATGGATTTGAGTTGATTCGGTAGGGTTTAGAATTAGTTTTTTTCTTCCTTAAAAATTGGTTTTCTTTTTTCCCTCATAATTTATTTTGTTAATTATTTTGGACTCAAATGTCAAATGTCACTAGTTAATTTGTCAGTTTGCCACATCATTGGCGAGTGTATTACACTCTCTTTATTTTTTTGTTGGTTATAAAAAAATGTCTAATGGATACACAATTTGAATAATATAAGTGTTCAATAAAAACAAATCTTAGATAAAGTAGCCAACATACATAAGTTTAAATGGTTGCGTGTGATTTTGGCCTTTTACAAAATAGTAGTAGTGTTTATACTAATGATGATCATCATCATTTATGTGAGAATTTTAAGTATTATTCTATGTGCCATAAAAGCTAGAAATAAGAAATATCTAAAGATAAAAATACTCTTGAAGTGATAGTTAATTAGTTCGCATTATTATTTATCATTGGTGGCTCCAAAAATTATATCCCTAAATATAAGAAAATAGTACTCAATTAAGTATTAATAAAATTCTTACTACCGCCCCTAATTATCATGTAATCTTATTCCTTTATAATGAATTTGTACACTAGATCGACCATGCAAAGTGTCACGGGCTCGTTTTATGTCTCACAAAAAAAGCCCGCGCGGCAGCCAAGCCAAGACTCGCCTTGACTTCAGCATGCTACAACACTCAGCCAAAATTTCAGCAACTTTGGACTTTGATTGATTATGCAGCGTTTCAACGTAGTAAGCTTATAATGAACTTAGGCAACGAAAATATAAGTGAAGGGACCGAATGAAAACGTGAACACAAGAGACAGTTTACAGGAAACTCTTTTCCTAACTTTGTATTTAACTCGAGCATACAAAGAAACTCATCTCAAAGTACATCCGTGTACAAAAAAGAAGATCACTCTTGACCCTCACAAGACTACTCTTAGTCTTAGTGTTTCCACTCTTGAAAACACGACTTAGGACTCTTCCTAAATTAGAAACATGCACTCACACACGTTTTTGGACTCTTAAGTGTGCTCTCACACTTAGTTCTCATGCCCTCTCTAAGTCACAAAAAGGAAAGGGTGCTGCCCATTTATAATTCATGAAACAGCCCCATGATTACAATGGTTGCCCCATTTTTAGGCCACAACACTTGCCCACTAACCCACTACTTTACTTTAGTGTAGTTGACACCCCCAACTACTAGGATCATGTAAATCATGCTAAAGTAAATGGGATCATGGCCCCCAAAAACGTGCTAACTCCTGCCAGCATGATAGGACAAAGCTCAACCGCTGCCCATGTGCACAGCATGTGCCGGTAACCGCCTTTGACTTGGTCCATTCCATTGTTGCTGCCCAATTTCGTGCCTTGGCTTGGACCAGGCACCAATGCCATTGCCTCCAGCTGCATTGTGCCCCAATTTGCCTTTGCCATCGCCCACGACTTGGTCCGTTTGCCGCAACTTAGCACCATGCCAAATCTGTACGCGCACTGCCTTCCCGTTGCACATTTGCTTGCCTTTGCCTATCCGTTTTTGCCTTGCATTCATCACTGCCTCCTGCCTTGATGCCTGTGTCATAGTCAAGTGTCACCCTTAGCCCGCAACTCATTGCCAAGCCCTTGCTAAGCTGCCTCGGATCCGTTCAAAGCCTTAGCCATCACTTGCCCGTTTTACCTTTTTGACTTTGGTGCTACTCGCGCACCCCTCATTTGTAACACTCTCGCTGCCTCATGACAACACTCCTGTTGTCAAGTCGAGCTCCAATGTCGGAGGTCTAACACTAAGTGTGAACTATAGTTTAAATTTGGCAGCCCGCACACTTTGTAACTTTTATCGTGATGATTAGGTCCTTACACCCTTTATCAAAACCGTTTTAAAGTTGGAGTCATGGAATTTTTTGGATAAAAAATACTTGTCCCCTTCTAATCCAAATTAATATAAACAATATATATTCGAATAAATCGGGGCTACACTAAAAAAACAAAAATAAATAATAAAATAAAAACATAAAATTCATTCCATTTCCATTTCATTTTCAGCAACATCATGAGAGGTCAACTAGCGTGAATCGCCTCCCTCTTCTCCGACTCCACCGGCTCAACTCTGCTCAATTCCGTCCAACACGATTCGGCCTTCGACGATTGGGAATTTTTCTGTCCATCTTGTCCGGTGAGCTTATCGCAGCATCTTTATCCGGTAAAATGCTTGTCGTACGTTTTCTTTTCCTGTATTTCGGGACCCCCCCTCCGCCCACCCCACCCAACCCCACCCACCAGGCTGTAAATCCTATGTGTATTTCCAAGTGAAATAACTTGAGATTCTTAACTTTTGAGCTGAATTTGTATTTTAGAGATTAGGGTTCAGTTGACTTTTGTTGAAATTTTAGCATTGTGAACTTCCATCTTATAGATCTTATTAACTAATCTACTTATTCAAATTGGTACTAAACTATTGTGAAAAAGGGGCTGACATAAATAGAGACGCAAGAATTAATTTGTCAAGACTTCGCTTTTGGGGAAATTTCGTTAATAACTAGGACTACTGTTTCATAACAATTTACCAAGGAAAAAAACTAGCTTGATTCAAATTTCCCCCTTACCCTTTTCCTCTTTTGTACGTTTAGATTTAATATTAGTAGCTAGTTCTAAAAATCAAATACATTGTCTTTCTTTGCTTGTGTTGAAAATTTGTCAAATTTAAAAACTTGTTTGCAAGTTTGATACCCTAACTAAAAGAAAATGTGAAGTTGCAAAATTTGGAGGAGACTTGGACTGTTTCTAGTCCCTTTGAAATTTGGTCGAAGCTCTCTTAAATGGAGGTTACAGTCTGTATTTATTATTTCTTTGTAGATCTTATGCATTGTCCTAATAACTTTGTTTGTCAACTGAAAAATCAGAAGAGAAACAAAAAAAGATGTTGCCTGTGACGAGAAGAGCATCTGAGCTTCCCTTTCGATTGCCAACAACAACAAGGTGATTGGGGCAACAGGCAATTTTTCCAGTTTCAAGCCTTATCCACACTTTACATCTCATCCCCCCGTCAACTCGATTTGTTTCCAGCTTGGATTCTGGTCTAACCAAGAAGAAAAAAATGGCAAGGTCGTCAGACCCTGACACACAGCGGCAGATGACCCTGGACCTTCTTCCCTCAGCACTACTTGCCACTGTGATGACAAAACTGGACATAGGTTCTATCCGTTCCCTGGCATGCACTTGTAAGGCCTTTCATTCATGTGCCTCGCACATGCTTTGCTTCATTCCCAGTTTCCATCTCCTTGTAAGTCTATTTTGGAGTAATATTTTTGTACATGACTTATCATGTTCTTGTTGTCTAAATTGGTTTCTTTTTATCAGGATATTGCTCCGTCTGCTGAATTGTTAAGGCCGTTGCTACCTCCCAATCCTTACCTTCATAGCTTGAAGGTAGATTGCACGCGACTTGATGATTCATCCCTTGATTATCTTCTGCGGCCGACTTTACAAGAGCTTTGCCTCCATAAGTGCGCTGATTTCAGCGGAAGGCTTCTGTCTGAGGTCGGGCAGCACTGTAAAGACCTCAGGTTATCTCTTCCTCCCAAAGCTTTTCTTAACTTTTATCTGTAGAAACCAAAGTTTGAGCTTGTATAATCACGAGAATAAAGAAAACTCATTTGGATGTTTTATTCAGTTGATTATTAGCTTGTTTGTTAGTACGTTTTATTTTTATCTTCAGGTTTCTTTATCTGAGTTCTTTGGCGGAGAAGAGAGGCAGATCAATTGATGTATCTGATCTAGAGGTCTTATTTGGCGGATGCACTCAGCTGGAAGTAAGGTTTCTTGAAAGTGTGGGCATAATAAAGATTTAGTTTATTAGGATAACAAATGGGCTTGTGGCATAATAAATATTTAATTTATTAGGATAATAAATAGGCTAATCAGCATTCTTTCTAAACCGAAGAACATTAGCTAAGATATCGTGTGAACAGCCTATCAGACTAGCGAAAAAAGTTTAACTCAAGTAAAAAAGAGTATAGCACTAAAAGTGGTGCAGCTGTATGCAATATCAATATTTAGCTTTTTCGTAGAACATATCCCGACAGAGTTCTTTCCTTTTAGTGGTTTCTATCATAGCCTTTTTGCTATGATGGATCCTGGACGAGTCTCTACATGTCTGTTTTAGTTCTTTCACTTCGCATTGGTTTGTGTCAAGCGTAACCAATGGTGCAAATACCTTATCCAATTTCATGATAAGAATTGGCTAGATTAAAAGGGGAGGGGGTTAGGAATCATTCCAGTATTTCACCATTCAAATTTTGAGATTTCTTTTGCTTTTTCGTCTTTCTTCAGGTTTTAAGGAAAGACTGAAGCATTTCGTACTTCACACCTAACTTATTTCTTGAGAGAGAGTGGGAATAAATCATAAAAGTTTTCTGAATAAATTAAATAGATGGGTCCAGTTATTTGTATAATGAAGTTATAGGCTTATTGTTAAATTTGTAAAACGACAATATGTAGGCTCGTAATTTAGAGAAAGTAACACATTGAATTAAACAAATAATAATAAATTATCAAGTGAGACTGCCAATCATCCATACTTTTTTCTGGTGATGAATGCTTCTGTACTACTTCCTCTGATTAATTTTATATTATAGTGTTTGACTAAACACGAAGTTTAAGAAAGAAAGACTTTGATACATACTAAATATATATGACATACCAAAAGTATTTTTAGAATCTCGTGGTCTTTTATAAGAGCACGTCATTAAGATTCTCTTAGTAAAGGTTAATAATTTGAGAAAATCTCCTGTATATAAGCAGGATATCAAAGTTGAGAATCTACAATAAAATGATTCTCTACAAACGAAACCCAGTCTTTTATATTAAAACTAGGAATGAGATGCTCTTCCTTAAACATACATAGTCATTATTTGTCCCTTTGAAAGCTCTCTTATTTCTCTCCTTTAACAGGACCCACATGAGTGCTAGTGGGGCAGCATCCCAGGTTCTCCGACTTCTCTTCTTCTAAATGTCCAATTGGGAGTCTCTCCTTCATGTACCGAGCGTCGTCCATTATAGCTTGAACCATCTCAAAATCTCACGCACATAATGAGTTCCCACCTGACAATGTAGGAGAGGGTGGTTCACATCTTTGCCTAAACATTTGCACATAAAGCACCATAAAATGGAAATGCCAAAATTAAAAAGTTTTTAAAGGTCAAACTTGTCAATCTTTTTGAGTGGACCAAAAATAAAAGAGAGTCATTGCAGTGGAACAGAGAGTAATAATTTAGATGTACCTTGATTTCCCACAACCATTTTTACTGAAGAGTCAATTTCTTGTGAAGTCTGCCTCATTTATTGCTTTGAAAAATTACCTTATAACTCCACAAAGTATAAATTGGAAAGGTCAACTAGGTCATTGTGTTATTGGTAAGGAGTTATTCTTTTGTTTTACGCTTATTCTCTCATTGCTCGCTATTCCACTGTATTTGGAGATATAAGCATCTCACGTACGTAACTACATTTAGGATTACTGCTAACACGACGTGGGCCAAGTTAATAAAATTGTCCAGGCATATATAGCCTATAAAATGATTAAACCAGAATAATAAAAAAGCAACAACAACAACAACAACAACAACCCAGTATAATCCCACTTAGTGGGGTCTGGGGAGGGTAGTGTGTACGCAGACCTTACCCCTACCATGGGGTAGAGAGGCTGTTTCCAAATAGACCCCCGGCATCCTTCCCCTCCAAGAACTTCCCACCTTGCTCTTGGGGAGACTCGAACTCACAACCTCTCGGAATAATAAAAAAGCATTGACAATTATTACCAAAATACTTCTTTTACCAGGTAGTGGCAATTCTCCTTGATCATAGTGAACCATACTAATTTAACTGACTAGAGTATGGGGAAAACTCTTGTTTTTAACTGTCATGAGGGATTGCCAGTTACCAGATCAAGTGACTTAAAGGGTTACTGTTGTGCCCTTATATAGAGAAATAGAAAGGCTCTTACCGTGCTTTAGCTTGGCTGGATATTGTTTTCTTCATTCATATATCCGATCGCCAACTTGCTTTGAATTGAGGCATATTAGTAGTTGTTGTATTCTTCACTCCTGCTTTTAGGTATGATTTACGTGTACAGTTCACAGGTTGTGTTTTGATTATATTGAAGTGATTTTTAAGTAGGAGTTGGAGAAAGGCTTTTGAGTTGAAGGACTGAGTGTAGTGTTGTGCTCTCGTCTTTGGTCTTCTAAGGCACCACATGTTAAATGCGCTTGATCTCCACTGATTTTGAAAAGCCGGGCTTACATTTTTTTGAGAAAGGAGATTCCATTGTGAATGGATTTAACCTCTAATTTCTCCTAAACTGCCGAGCAACAATAAGGTCCATTCTGAGTAGGAGTGGTGAAGATAATCTTTCTGTTTATCTCTGTAAATTTACCAATTCAAAACAATAAATGAAAAACTGAAAGCCTAAAATACTAACAGAGAAAGCAAATGGCAAAAGTTCACTGAACAGACCTTTATTTTCATCTATTGATCTTTGTTTACCACCCACCTTCCTTGCAGCTAGGATGGAAGATTTGGGAGGTCTGAGTCTTTATTGCAGTTTTTTTTTTTTTTTTTTTTTTGAAAAGGTAAAATATCTATTATACTAGTTAAAACATCAGCACAAAAATTGTGCTGGAAGCCGGAATGTACATCATGGAGAACTTAGTCAAAAACCAAAAGCGTAGCATCCTTGTTCTTCTCATAAGGAGCCTAAGACTTCTATGATTGAATCATGGTCATCAATACTTTATTGCAGTTCCTTTTATGCTTTTACTAATACATTTTGCGCTGAACATGTTGTTTTGCTTTGTAGACTCTGATCCTGATGTTTGATGTCTCAATGTTTTTGCGGCATAATTTTGCTCGAGTGTGGGCTATCGCCCCTGCAACTCTGTTATCCCTTGAAGTGGGTTATGTTTCTTCAGTAATGGTGACAGAATTGCTTAGCCCGCCTGTGATACCTTATCAGACAATGGAGCATATTCGGCCATCCATATTACCAGGAATACAGAAGTTATGTCTTTCAGTGGATTATATTACTGACACCATGGTCAGCACAATAACTACAAATCTCAACTGTTTGACACATTTGGACCTTCGAGACTCACCAATTATGGAACCAAGATTGGCGTTTGATCTTACCAATGCAGGTATTCAACAAATTAATCTGCACGGGAGATTGAAACATCTGTCATTGGTGAGGAGTCAAGAGATTTTTCCAGCTTACTTCAAGCGAGTTAATGATCTCGGTATTCTTCTTATGGGTGATAGATGCTCAGACATGGAAAGTATTTGTCTTGGTGGTTTTTGTCAGGTTACAGACACAGGTTTTCGAACAATTTTGCATTCATGTGCTAAAATATATAAGCTGAGGATCTATCATGGGCCCCACTTGACTGATCTTGTATTTCATGACATTGCTGCAACTTCGCTTACTTTGACACATGTTAGTTTAAGATGGTGTAATCTTTTGACGAACCATGGTGTTGCGCGATTGGTTTCCAATGAAAATCTTAGTGTGCTTGACTTGAGGGACTGTAGGAATATTGGGGATGAAGCCCTCCGAACCATTAGTAATCTTTCTAAATTGAAGGCTTTACTGATTGATGGTTCGGATATAAGTGATATGGGATTGTCCCATTTATCAAAAGGGGCAGTAAGCTCGCTTGTATCATTGTCTGTACGAGGGTGCAAGAGACTAACAGACAATTGCATTTCCTTTATCTTTGATGAATCTTCTAATTGTGAATTGAGAGAATTGGACTTGTCAAATATACCGAACCTATCTGATGCTGGTGTACTTTTGCTTGCAAAAAGACGTATTCCACTATTTGAGCTTAGAATGCGTCAATGTCCGCTGATAAGTGATACTTCAATTATGGTGTTGGCATCAATGAAGGTGGATGAAGAAGGGTGGTATGGAAGTAGTTTACGGCTGTTGGATCTCTATAATTGTGGGGGTATCACTCAGCTTTCATTCCAATGGTTAAAGAAGCCTTATTTCCCCAGATTGCGATGGTTGGGAGTATCGAGTTACGTCAGCAGGGATGTGCTGGATGCTTTATCCCGGAATAGACCATTTCTGCATGTAGCTTTTCATGGGGAGGAGCTGGGGATGACTGAGAAATGGGGTAATTCAGACAATCTTTATATGCATGACTATGATGAAGTTGATGAGTTGGAACAATGGCTTGATGGAGAAAATGAGGGTGATGATGAGGACATTCAAGAAGCAGAAAACATTGCATAACCTCATGCTGTAAGATGCCAATTATTTTTAGATAAATCTATGATAAATCAACAGTTGTAGTTTTGTACTATATGTTGTTATAATTCCAGATTCGTACTTAGCTCTACTGTTGTAACTTGTAAATATTTGACAATTCACACTATGACGCTATGCACCTGGCTTGGCCTACCCTTGTAACAATCAATTTGTCAGGTTAATGCTTATGTTGGTATTTATCAGTTTGAATGGTGATTGCAGTTGTTTAAATTAAAGGTTTGATGTTATAATAAGCAGTGAATCTTTGCATACATTTGATGAGCATCACCTAGTGTACTGCTGCAAAGTAAGAAGAAAAAGGTCTACAAAAACGAAAGTGGGCAAATGTAGCTCGTTGCTTGGCATATTTTGGCCATATCTGTGTCTGTCTATCCATGTAAACACTGGAGGTTAGTATTTGTTGCTTGCTTTGATTCCCGTCCAGAAAAAGTGGCTTTTAGCCAAAACACCAAAAGGATTGTCCTTTAGATGTGCAGATGATGGAATTGCAGGAAGAGGTTATGGCACTGAAGAGAAGAACAATTGGAACCTTGTCATCATGCATGTTTGAATATCGATAGACGGGCGGAGCTAGAGCTTCGAAATGGGTTTGACTTAGATTCGAATTTTAAATTCAAGCTCTGCCTAATAATTAGACTATAGATTTAGGGATTGTTTGGTTAGGAAACAAGTTATCCCATAATTAATTATTTTTGGATGAGATATCCCACCCTCCCATAGGACAAAAAAATACTACAATTCTGGGATAACGAATCTCGGGTCTAGTTATACCACGATTTTATCTCAACCAAACATTCTCAAATAGAGTTATCCTGCTTAAGTCGTGTGCAGGTCTGCAACCAAGGTTTGTCAACTTACTTTCCATGTTGGATCAGTGCCCCTCCTATGCTGCGATTGTAGAGTGAATAGCATAGCCATATCGTTAGATAATAAGTAGCACATACAACAATTATGTTTCAATCCCGAATAAGGTTAACCATGTGAATTCTCTCTAATCATGTTATTCAATCTAAACTCATCTTAGGCCAATATTAGATAAAAATAAAAATTACTAAAAGTTTATATTTTCTATATAAATTTGTGAAAAGGCTAAACAACTCCTAGAAAAACATAGTAAAAGTGCTAACATGATTAAAATATATTCTCTACTATATCTTCTATAAAGATATTTTCTTTTTTTTCATTGTACCTATATTTTGCCAAGTCTTCATGGATCATTCGAGATAACTTTCTTTGAAGTGATTTCAGGTCTACGTTGGACCAGATATTACTTTCATCTGAAGCATAATCCTGTCTGTCCAAAAGCTGTCTAAGTTCTAATTGAAAATAAAGACGAGAAGGGCGATTGAAAAATCAAAAGTTAGATTAATTGGTGAAATAATATCGTTCCAGAAAAATGGAGGGGGGAATTAAAACGATATCGGAGGAAACAACTATTATCAATATATATTTAGTTGACTTGGGCTAACGTTATCGAAAAATTTCTCAACATATTTTTGTTTCTAAACTACATTAAACTCATATATTATAGTAGTCATAGAGTTTAACTTTATGCACTACTACAACTTTCGAGCTGTTAGTAAGCTTTAATACAACAACACCTAACTTTCAGAATGACCTTAATATAAAGTAATAATCTTATCGACAATGCAATAATTCTTTATATTTTAAGACGAAGGAGTACTTACCACTTCACCCGAGACCTCTGTTATTTCGTTATTCTTTATTATTTCTCCATCAATATATTCCTTATTTCTTAGCTGGCTAGCAGCAGCGACATTTTCTCATTAATCTTGAATTGATATTGGATTTGTCATAAATTTGTCAGGTAAATGCTAAATACAATGGCTTTGACCTCTTTTCTAAAATTTTAATATAAACTGCTAAATATAAATTTATCTGAGGCCATAATTTTAAAAAGTTGAGGCTCATATTTTCTCTGCAGAGCATTTGTCATTCCAGATAATCTTAAATAAAGAAAGGGCAGATATCTCGAATCATGCATATTATTTTTTAGGAATAATAAATTTCAATTCCATTTTCCTATATTATCCCATTAAAAAAAATAGCTATAGAGAAACATCCACATGTCCAGATTCGGAAAACAAAGATGTAGATGACCGAATAGTTGATCCAGTTCGCTTCTATTTTGAGTGTTCGCTATGCTTTAGGATTTCTTAATTTTTTTTATCTTTGAATTTGTGATTTGAATATTCCAAATAAATAAACAAAAGTAAACCTTTGACGTTCATCTTATTATATATATTGTTTTACTTTTATGAATTCGTTTTATATATTAGCATCAAACTAACGAATTAACTGTGTATAGTTGTTGTTGCTCATGCATGTTCTCCTCTTCTTCTTCTTCTTTTTTCCGCAATATATAGCAAGAATTAATATACTAATATACATTTATAAGTAGGATTTTAAATTCCTTTGATGAGTAGCAGTCGTTAGGGGTGTTCACCGTTTGACGGAAAATCGATTCAAACCGAAAATCGAATCAAATCGATTAAATAAACCGATATTTTCTTTATTTGGATTTGTTTTGGTAGAGCTGTCAAATTGGGCTAGCCCAGCCCAACCCAACCCAAGCCTCGTGAGCTTTTAAATTTGATGGGCTAGGACGGGTTGGCCCTCCATCTATACGGGCCTTAAAATGGCTAGCCCAGCCCAGCCCTAAGAGGGCTGCGGGTTAGGGCGGGCCGGCCCTTTTTCTCCAAATCTTTAGATATTTTTTCGTGACGTAATCTCTTAATCATATGAATAACTTTTGTTTATTTAGAGTGTACAAGAATCTTTATATTTGACAAGGAATCTCGTAATTTGAAATGTAAATTTTCTTTATCTCTAGCTCTTCTTTTTTTAATGTTACATAAATATTTTTTGTAGTACTTTTCTTTCACTTCCTTAGGTTTCAGGAATTGTTTAAATAAGTTTATACATTAAGGTTTTTTAATTTAGGTTTAACATTATTTGTTGATTTCATTATTATAGCCCATAAAGTTTTAATATTCATGAAATTATTTAGTGTTGTCAATTTTCTTTGGGTATTAAAACTTAACCTTTTTCTATGCTGAATAGAAATTTAATAGTTAATATTATATTAAAGTAACCTAATTGATCATTGGCCAGTTAAAGTAATATTTTCTTTTGGAAAAAAAATTATTGACTTAAAGCTTTCCTAGTTCGTTATTAATGAAGCAAAAGAATAACTAATCTCGTCATACTATATGCATATCCAAAATATAATTCTAGTTGATATGGTATTGTAGATGAGCAATCTAAGGTTGAAAATGGGAATTATAGTTAATAATTTTTTTAGTTTTTACTTTTTAAAAATATTTCAATTTGAATTTAATTAATTTTTGGCCCACGGGCCAGCCCAGGCCCATCCTCAATCAAGCCCAAGGGCTAGAGAGCTGACTTGGGCCGGGCTTAAAAGCCTCAATTTTAAATGGGCTAAAAAAATTTCAACCCAGCCCTATCCAAATAGCGGGCTGGGTTAGGATGGCTTCACGAGCCAAGCCCATTTTGACGGCTCTATGTTTTGGTTTTAAATTTTAAAAACTGATAATATTTGGTTTGATTTTGGTTTTATTTTAAATAATAGTAAAATAAACCGAACCAAGAGTAAAGAAAGCACATTCAAATTGCAAGACAACAATGGCTAAAGCGTGAGAAACTAAATTTTTAGTTGTTTTTTGTTCATTTTTTTCATATAAACATGCAAATAAACTTCTAGTTCTCAAATAAATACTATATAAAAAGTATAAATTTGGCAAATGATTTTTAGATTGTTGTCTAGCGTTGTTTTAATATTATCGACTTATCATTAGCTTACTAAGAATCGAAAAACCGAACCAAACCAACAACAATCAAACTGGCGGTTTGTATTTAATTTGGTTTGATTTTGGTTTTAAAATTTTAAAAACTGATTAAGTTAGTTTGGTTTTGATTTTAATCAAAAACCGATCAAACCGAACCGTGAACTCCCTAGCAATCACAGTATATTTTTTTTTAAGTATTAGATTAAATTTATAATGTAAATAAGTAAACAAATGGTACTTGTAAAAATAGTGTCTAAATTCGATGTACTTTAGGAAATCGTCTAGATTCAATGAACCGACACAAGGTCTACTACTTCTTAAATTTGCAGCGGAAATAACTCATATTTAGGCTTTTATGTGTCGTTTTAACTAGGGGTCACTTTTAGCCGCATCAAAACTATTCAAATTTGGTAGTAGAAAAAGATATACTATAAAATACGTATTTTCTTCGGTCCAAAATAAGTAATTTTTTGATTTTTTTTTTGTGGTTCAAAATAAGTGATTTTTTCGGATTTCAAAGAATGACTTACATTGTCGTTGGAGTAAATAGTATTAGAATATGTGTTAGGAGTGCTTATGTGAGATAGTAATGTTAAAATTGTCAATTCTATTGCTAATTAATGCTAAAAAGTGACTTTCTTAATATGTGTGAAAACATCCAAAAAATCACTTATTTTGGACCGGAGGGAGTATAATTTATGTATATAAGTTACAGAATGTATATATACATGAAAATACACAAATTTTATATATTTTTTCGACTATTATTTTTACATCGGCTATACGGTGTCATTTTTCCTTTTATCTTCTTTCATTTGTTTAGATTTATTAATCCTTTTATCAAATTAAAGAAAAAAGTTAGACTTATTGGTTTAAAAAATTGAAATGATAAAAGGAAATAACGTAAACTATATAGATATACTAACAATTATTGAAGCCTGGAGGCACGACCTAACACTCTTTTGTCCTCAACCTAACCCTAATTATGTCAAAAGGCATTTCTTTTCTTCCTTTAAATATTGCTATCATCTTATATATGACAAGGTAGAGTGAATGAAGAGAACATCCTTAGTGCAAACATGAGTTTACTTTTAAACAAACATCTGATGGGTAATAATATAGAACATAAATTTGTGTTAATTTAGTGGTCTTAGCTCTTAACACGAAAAATGATGAATATTGGTAGGTCTATTTTTTCCAGTAATTCTAAGCCTCGCAATGTTTTTAACTTAATTATCACTAGTTTGTGTTAAACATAGTCTCTTAGAAAATGATCGATCATTATAATTTGCAACTAATATATCCACCTCCAATTCACTCGATCATGTCGCAATGCTATTTTCTCTTTCTTTTATTGATAATTTGATATCCATGCAAATCAATCAAACCTTGAACTAGCTGGGACCATAAGTGCAAGAGACTTGTGAGTACGTACGTTGTAACCACAAGAAAATAACTTTTTTCTTGCCTTCCTTCACTTAGGTATAAGCTTTTCAAGATTATCAAACTAACATTTAATTAATGTACTCGTTTTGAGTCTCAATGTCTTTTGGACCTCCCATTAATCCCTCATTGTTTGCAGTAAAAAAATATACTCCTATATATAATATACATAAGCTCGAACATTTGAAACATTTGTGAAGGAGATATATGACAGCCCATAAAAGGACACGACATGAAAATGTGTGAAACCTTATGTAAGGATTATGTGGTACTCACTACCAAAGGATATGAGGATGGTTCTCCCTCCTTAATAAAAGATTCTGGGTTTGAGCCATGAGTATAAAAAAATTCTTGATAGGAAACGATTTCGTTCGAATTGAGTCATACCCTGCAATATAATCAGGTTCAATACGCGTATCAAACACCGGAAACTAGACTAAAGGGATTATGCGGTGCTTTTGAAAATGCATGTTCCTACTAATATTAGTATTAGGTAAGAATGTAAGATATGGCATGAGTCGCCACACTAGCTACATGATTCACGGCCCAAGTTTAGATTAATTTCTACTATGTGAATATTAATCATAAGTTATTCGTGACTAGACTCCGGATAAAAACAAAAACACTAAAATTATTAATTAGTTCATCTTTCGAAATACTTCACAATAAAAAGAAATGGAGACTAGTACTAATTTAATTGTATTACTAAACATATAGGGTTAATAGACAATAAAAAGAAAAAAGGACAATGCCCAGCAAGTAGCTAATTAAAAGCACATGGGAAAAACATCAAGTCACAGTTGTATGTTGGCCATACATAATTTGACATCATGAATCTCCGACTCTATTCCACGTTAGCATATCGAAAAAGAAATTCATTTAATTAACCGGATAAGGTTCGTACCCTTATCTCTTCTATACTTTAGTCTTTACACTTGGGAAAGCCGCATATTCCACCCGCTACAGGTCTCCGCTTACAACGCTGTAACAAATGACCTTTGGTCTCTCCCAAAGGCCATTTACGCAGAATTGGAGTATTTGGTGGGCTTTGTGCTAAAAAAGAAAAGAGATTTTTACACAGTAGGACTCTTATAAAATAATTTTTATATTAATGTTACGATAGTATGATTATTTCAATAATAGCATATTTTATTTCAGATGTAACACAGTTGAAAGTATTTAATAGTAGGCCGAATGTGAAGTTTTGAAAAATATAGGCCGCACCCTGATCTTTGAGTTGCCTACATATCTTTGGTTCTACAGGAATCAGGCTATGTATAATTTTGGATCCAATGATGAATGAAGCCAATGGAGTTGTTCTAGTAATGGTAGAAAGTTCTGGAAAGACTCCTTCTTTGGAGAGGATAGTATCATATGGGTTTTATGCTAAGTCATGAATATGAGCCTGAGTGTAACGGATGTATCATAGGGCAGATATCGGAATGGTCACAGAGTAAAGATGGGTAATTGATGGGGTCGATTACGTTTGAAATAATAGTAAGGCATAAGGGGAAACTTGAAGGGTATGAATGAAAACCGAAAGGGTACTAATGGAAACCGGAAGGGTATGCATGAAAATCGGAGCGGAGGTTGCCCTTGTTTGAAGAACGGCTACTTCTTGAATTGCCTAGAAAACTTAAAACGCAACGGATGCGAGAATATAGAGTATTGCAAGAATTTAAACATAATGCAAATTCTCTTTGGACTATGAGGGTTGTCTTTGGAGGGTAAGGGAGACGTTCTTAGACCATGACGTCCCGTGCCATGAATCATGAGATAAGAGATTTGCAGGTCATGAAATGATGTTCTCGGGCCATAAAAATGGTACCTCTAAACCATGACGCCTTTGAATAATAGTGCACAGTATTGAGAGATCCTCAGGTGATGACTATAATATATTCATATATTATATACTTAATAATAAATTATTTAAAATAATATATATATATATATATATATATATATATGTCGATTATCTGTATTTTCTAATAGTATTTTGCAGAAATAAAAATATCATGACAGAGCAATTAAGGGGATAAAAAGAGACCACGAGGCATCATGGAAAAAGAGATCACGAGGAAAAAAAGATCACAACGCATCATGGAAAAAGAACCACGAGACATCGCGACACCTTATGAGATTTAATTTCTATAAAAATGATGTCTTATTTGTGTTGATGGGAGGAGGGGAAGATCATACGTACCTTGCAACATAACGTTTCTCTAGATTTGGTCTTTACTTCTTTCTTTATCTCTTTCACTTTCCTCTTTTAGTTTTTTGAATTTTCTAAGAGTGTTGATATTATTTTAAGAATTCCTTCCTTTGTGAGATTTAAATACTCCATAATGGAGTAATCTTTTTCGTTGGGATAGTTGATGAAGCTCGATATTGTTATAATATTAATCTCAATTTTACTACATGCTTGACCTGAAACTTTCTAGTTGTATCTCTATATTGTGCTGGAATATTAGTTTTAAATTAATTATTATCACTTCTATCTATTTATTCTCCAAAGTTAGTTGTATGTCAATTTTGTAATTCTCACAAAGCAAAATTAATATATGATAACTATTGGGTAAAATAATAGAGTGAGAGTAATTCTTCTTATGCTATCATTTCAAGTCTTTAATCTTGCTTACTTCCATTCTAATTCTCACGGAGGAGTTGGAGTTGGCAAGATTATTGAATTTTTAGTAAAGAGTAATTGCAAGAGGATATTTCTATATTGTGCTGGAATATTAGTTTTAAATTAATTATTATCACTTCTATCTATTTATTCTCCAAAGTTAGTTGTATGTCAATTTTGTAATTCTCACGAAGAAAAATTAATATATGATAACTATTGGGTAAAATAAAGAGTGAGAGTAATTCTTTTTAAGCTATCATTCCAAGTCTTTAATCTTGCTTACTTCCATTCTAATTCTCACGTAGGAGTTATAGTTGGCAAGATTATTTATTTTTAGTAAAAAGTAACCGCAAGAGGTTTTTACTATCTTATAGCGCAATTCAGGCAAGAAAAGTATTTCAGTTTAATCGTCACGAGTCATATATCAATTGATTTACATAATTTTCACAGAGGCAGCGCGAGATGTGCTCGGAGTAGCCAAGGGATATTCAGGAAGGCATCAAGGTGACTGGTGGTGGAACGAGGCTGTCCAAGGAAAAATGGAGGAGAAGAAGTCGGCATTTGCTCGGATTGCGGAGAGCTCGAGCGAGGAGGAAATGAGAGTGAACATGGACCGCTATAAGGAGGCCAGGAGGGAGGCGAAGTTGGCGGTCACAAAAGTGAAGAATGCAACGTTTGGGCGCATGTACGAGGAATTAGAAGAGAAAGGAGGGGACAAGAAGTTGTTTAGGTTGGCTAAAGTGAGGGAGAAGAATGCGCGGGACCTAGACCGAGTTAGGTGCATCAAAGACGAGGATGGTAGATGATAATAGGTGAATTTAACTATAATTATACCCTAAATAATCACACTTTGTTATGGAATTAATGTTGTTTATGAGGACAAAATGCTTTGATTAGTGTTCGTTTGTGTTTTATAGGTACATGTGATACATTGGATGCTATAAAGAGCTATTTTGGAGTCCTAGGTTGATGAAAAGGCCAAAAGAAGAGCTAAAGTGAAGAGGGCCTGAAGAAGCAGGGAAGAATCAGACGCACTGTTCATCCGCGGTTCACTCGCGGCCGCGAATGAACCGCGAATAATGAAGCCCTCTGAAGTTTGCCTGTTCGCGGTCCGCTCGCGGCAGCGAACGAACCGCGGAAGGAGCCGCAACAGTTATCCTAATTGTACTCAAACTTAGTTTTTAGCCCTAAAAACCTCTATTTAAAGTGCTAGTTTGCCCCATAAAGGCATGTTATCTTTATTTCATTACTTTGGAAGATTTTTAGTAAGAGAGATTCCTCTCAAACTCTTTCTTTTATTTTATATCAAGTATTTCTTTATGATTTCAATTATTATTCTTGTTTCTTCAAGCATGAGTAGCTAAATTTTATTCTAAGGTTTTGATGGAACCTATTGGGTGATGAACTTATCGTTTATGTGATTACAAATTGTGACTTAGATTTCTATTTGTTCAACTTCGTTCTTGTTGTAGTTAATTGGTAGGATCCCCAATTAGCTGTGCCTATTTAGTGTGCATAACTTGGAAAAGAGTGCATATTTAGGTTTATTGTTGAACAACACCACACCTAGGTTATTGGAGGAATCCATAACTTTAGGCGTAAAGACGGGGTTAGGAATAACGAAGTCTTGGGTGCAATCTTAAGTTAACTATTCAAATTAAAGCTAGCTAGGGTAGCTCGGGAGAGTGCACTAGTAAATTATTGTAATTGCTCGGGAGAGGGTTATGATACACATAGCGTTCATGATTGATAGAATATATTAACAATTTGTATGAGCATAACGATAAGGGATTCCATCAATAGGGAAATCAATACCTTAGTCCTTCTCATAATATTCTTTTTACTCTACATTCAATTCTTTCTTTTAAGCATTCTTAATTATTGCAAAATAGATAGTCGAAAATCACACAAATATATATTCAAAGTTTGGGAACTTGATTCGGAAGTACTTTTAGGGTTGTGATAGTTGCAATTGGTAGGTTAATTCTCCGTGGGATCGATCTTGGACTTATTAGACCAAGTTATACTAACTACGACCGTTGCTTGGACGTAAATCAATTTTGGCGCCGTTGCCGAGGAATTAACGGAATTATCAATTGCCATTGCCAGAACTTCAAGATTCTTGTGTATTCAGGTTCTTTCTACACTCTACATTGAATATTTTGATGTTTGTTGATTTGGGTATTCAGGTGCATGCCTAGAAAATCTGCAAGGACTGAAGAACTAATTGAAGGATTCTCAGACCCCGAGCAAACCTTCCGGGCACGTAACAAAGCCAACAAACAAATTCAACAATCTCAACAACCAATCAAACTAGACTTCGACATGGGTGACATAAACGATCAAAACCAGCAAGCCGGGCTAAATATGCAAGAGGCACAGGAAGCACAGGAAGGTGCATTGTTCGACTAGGCACAATCCACAGCAGATAATTTGGCAACTGCCATCGTTGTGCCAGCAATTCAAGCCGAGTCTTTCCAGATTACCAACAACATGCTTCACTTGTTGAAAAATAAGGGATTATTCTCTGGGTCTCAGGTTGAAGATCCACAGCATCACCTCAAGAACTTTCTATCAATATGCAAAACACAAAGACAACCGAATGTAACTCCGGAAGCTATCAGATTATACTCTTTCCGTTCTCAGTTATAGGAGCAGCACAGATATGGCTAAACTCACTCCCTATAAACTCCATTGCCACTTGGGATGAGTTAGTCAAACAATTCCACAACAAGTTTCATCCACCTAACAAGACAGCTCAACAAATTGATGAGATCGTGAGCTTCAAGCAAAAACCAATGGAAACATTACATGAAACTTGGAGCAGATTCAAGGGTATGCTTGTTATGTGTCCTCATCATGGGATTCCAGAGCAGATGTTGGGCCAAAGATTTTACATGGGGCTTTCAGACAGCATGAAGAACATTGTAGACGCTTCAGCAGGTGGGGCTTTTCTGAGCAAGACTTGGAGAGAGGGCCAAAATTTGCTAGACAAGATGGCTCAAAATTCCGGGTGGACGTCCAGGAATGCTCCTATCACACCAGTGGTACACTATGTACCTCTGGATCCATCCAATACTCTGGAGGAGAACATGGCAACTCTATTGACACAAATGAGTGTCCTAACAAAGAAGGTGGAAGAATCAGGGGTCAAGCAGCAGGTTCACATTATAGACACTACCAATGGTGGTTTATGCACATCTTGCATTAGCCAACCCATATGTAATCCATGGGCTGCAGACCAAGAACATCATCATCAGCATGAGTATATGAACTATGTGGCTAACTATGGAGGGCAGCGACAAGGTAATCAAAACTGGGGCCAACAGGCTCCAATGCAGTATAGGCCTCCTCAGCCACAATTTAATGCAGTAGGTATGAGGCCACCACACAACACGGCTCCATATCCTAGACTTCAGAATTTCAGCAATCAGGAGCAGGGATATCATCCACCTCCACCACCACATGGGGGTAGACATGACGATGGGTTTGCAAGATTGGAAGCTATGATGCAGCATGTAATTGGGTCAAATGCCAAAACAAATGAGAGGATAGATGCACATGATGCCGCCATCAAGAATATTGAAGTACAGGTGGGTCAGATTGCTATGTCTCTCAAAAATCGTCCTCAAGGGACATTGCCTGCAGATACACAAACAAACCCAAAAGACCAAGTCCCAAAGCAGATGATGGCAGTGACTCTGAGAAGCGGTAGAGATCTTGATGCTGAGAATGAAAGTGAGAAAATCGACAGACAGGCTGAGACACCCACTCCATTGCCCATTGAACTGGATGAGTCCACAGGGTTGACAGAAGTTATAATCCAGCCAGTTGCTGAAAATAAAGAGGCAAAACAGGGAACGGAGAAAGTAGCTGAACAGGTAGAGCAGCAGATTGAAGAGAAAGTGATAGAGAAAGAAAAGTCCCAAGTCACCGGGAAGAAGAGGCCTCCACCACCATTCCCCCAAAGGTTGGCCAAACACCAAAAAGAGGAGCAATACAAAAAGTTCTTCGACATGCTCAAGCAAATCCAGGTAAACATTCCATTAATTGAAGCTTTAAAAGAAATGCCTGGTTATGCTAAGATGATGAAGGATTTGATGTCGCGGAAATTTGATTTCCAAGACTTGGCCACAGTTACACTTACCCAGACTTGTAGTGCAGTGGTCTCCAGACCCATTGCTGAGAAGCTATCTGATCTAGGTAGTTTCACCATCCCATGCTCTATAGGGAATTATGCCTTTACTAAGGCTTTATGTGATTTGGGGGCAAGCATTAATCTTATGCCCTTAGTTATCTATAAGAGGTTAGGTATTGGGAGAGCCAGACCCACCTCTATGCTTTTACAGCTTGCTGACAGGACGATTAAGCGTCCATTTGGTATTATAGATGATGTGCTAGTCCAGGTTGGGAAGTTCGTGTTTCCCGCCGATTTTGTTATTCTTGATTGCAAGGTCGACGAAGAAATTCCCATAATCCTGGGAAGACCATTCCTAGCCACCGGGAGAGCCATAATTGATTGTGAAACTGGGGAACTCAAGATGAGGTTGAATGATGAGGAGATCATCTTCAATGCGAAAAAATCCATGAGGCGTCCTAGTGAGTTCGCAAATTGCTCTCTCATTGATGCGGTTGATGTGATAGTGGAGACCGACGATGCAGAATTGACTATTGAAGATCCACTTCAAGCATGCCCGATGAACATGGAAGAGGTAAACGGTGAAAGTTTGGCCGAATGGGTATTATCTCTGGAAGGCAAGGGATTCTGGCAGAGAGAGCTCGAATTCGAACATCTACACTTAGAGAAAAGAGAAAGCCCACCAGCAAAGCCATCCATAGAAGAGCCACCGAAGCTTGAACTTAAACCACTACCATCACATCTCAGGTATGAGTATCTAGGTCCTAACTCCATGTTACCTGTTATTATCTCATCTAGTTTGTTAGATGTGCGGGCCCAAAAGCTTATACAGGTACTCAAGGAATGCAAGACTGCCATCGGGTGGACCATGGCAGACATAAAGGGGATCAGCCCAGCCTATTGTATGCATAAAATTCTCCTGAAAGATGGACACAAACCTTCCAGGGAACATCAAAGAAGGTTGAACCCCAACATGAAGGACGTGGTGAAGAATGAAGTAATAAAGTGGCTAGATGCGGGAATCATCTTCCCAATTTCAGACAGCAGCTGGGTTAGCCCGGTCCAATGTGTGCCAAAGAAAGGAGGCATGAAGGTAGTGAAAAACGACAACAATGAACTGATTTCAACAAGAACCGTCACCGGATGGAGAATATGCATGGACTACAGGAAGTTGAATCTAGCCACCCGCAAAGATCACTTCCCACTTCCCTTCATTGATCAAATGCTTGATAGGTTGGCAGGGAGGTCCCACTTTTGCTTTCTTGATGGATACTCGGGGTACAATCAAATCTCCATAGCCCCCAAAGATAGAGAGAATACCTCCTTCACATGCCCATATGGCATCTTTGCCTTCAGGAGGATGCCATTCGGACTATGCAATGCGCCTACCACATTCCAAATGTGCATGATGGCTATTTTCACCGACATGGTGGAAGACATTATGGAGGTGTTCATGGATGATTTCTCGGTGGTAGGGAATTCATTCGATGAATGCCTTGCCAATCTGACTAGAGTGCTAAAACGGTGCATGGAAACAAACTTAGTGCTAAACTAGGATAAGTGCCATTTTATGGTACAAGAAGGTATAGTACTGGGGCACCGGGTTTCAAGCAAAGGCATTGAGGTAGACCGTGCTAAAGTTGATGTCATTGCAAAGTTGCCTCCACCAACATCCGTCAAGGCCATAAGGAGCTTTCTTGGACACGCCGGTTTTTACCGGATGTTCATCAAAGACTTATCCAAAATATCAAACCCTCTCTGTAAGTTACTTGAAAAAGATCACCCTTTTGTTTTTTCTGATGAATGCAGGATTTCTTTTGAGGAACTGAAGAAGAGGCTGGTCACAGCACCCATCATCATTGCCCCAGATTGGGAGCAACCTTTTGAGTTAATGTGTGATGCAAATGATTATGCAGTGGGGGCGGTGCCGGGCCAAAGGAAAGATAAGCTGATGCATCCAATATACTATGCAAGTAGAACTCTGAGTGGAGCACAGCTAAACTATACAGTGATGGAAAAGGAGATGCTGGTGGTCGTGTTTGCATTCGACAAATTCCGGTCCTATCTCATAGGATCAAAGGTAATCGTATACACGGACCATGCAGCTTTAAGATATTTAATTGATAAAATGGACTCTAAGCCACGGCTAATTCGTTGGGTATTGCTTCTCCAAGAGTTAGACCTCGAAATTAGGGATAGAAAAGGTACTGAAAATCAAGTCGCTGACCACTTGTCAAGACTTGAAGGAGCTGAACTTGTCATAGAGAGTGGGCAAATTCTGGAAACCTTTCCAGATGAGCAGTTGCTCACCACCACTCTCCTTGAAACACCATGGTATGCTGACTATGCTAATTACCTAGCCAGTGGCATTGTTCCTCATGACCTCTCATCGGTCCAGAGGAAAAGATTTTTTCGTGAAAGTCAGTGTTATTATTGGGATGAACCATATTTGTTTAGGATATGTCTTGATAACATGATCCGGAGATGCGTCCCTGAGATAGAACAATCTTCTGTTTTGTAGGTATGTCACGCTTCAGCATATGGCGGTCACTTTGGGGGAATACGTACAACCGCCAAAATACTTGAGGCCTGTTTCTATTGGCCGACGGTGTTTAAGGATGCGCACTTGTGGGTGAAAGGTTGCAACGAATGTCAACGCACCGGGAACATCTCCCAGCGTCATGAGATGCCAATGAATCCAATCCAGCAAGTGGAAGTGTTCGATGTCTGGGAAATAGATTTCATGGGTCCCTTTATTAGCTCATACGGCAATAAGTACATACTTGTTGCAGCTTACTACGTGTCCAAATGGGTGGAAGCTGCAGCATTACCCACCAATGATGCTAAGGTGGTAGTGGGATTTTTGAAGAAGAATATTTTCACCCGGTTCGGGACTCCAAGGGCTATCATTAGTGACGGGGGCACACACTTTTGCAACCGAGATTTTGAGAAATTATTGGCCAAGTATGATGTTAAACACCGTGTGGCCACTCCATATCACCCGCAAACTAGCGGACAAGTTGAGGTCTCCAACAGGGAGATAAAAAGTGTATTGACTAAAACAGTGAACGCCACAAGAACCAACTGGTCCAGGAAGCTTGATGATGCACTATGGGCATATAGAACAGCATTCAAAACACCCATTGGCATGTCTCCTTACAAATTGGTGTTCAGACAAGCCTGTCACTTACCGGTTAAATTAGAGCATAAAGCTTGGTGGGCACTGAAACAATTGAATCTCAACTTGGATGAAGCAGGTAAAGCAAGGTTAACTGGGTTGCATGAGTTAGAAGAATATCGGTACCTGGCATTTGAAAGTACAAGATTGTATAAAGAGAGGATGAAGCGGATCCATGATCAAAATATCGTTGAGCGAAACTTCAAAAACGGGGACAAAGTACTACTATACAATTCAAGATTACGACTGTTCCCAGGTAAATTGAAATCAAGGTGGTCAGGACCCTTCAAGGTAATTGAGGCATTTGAATTAGGAGCTGTGGAAATTCAAGCTATGGATGGATCACGTACATTCAAGGTAAACAGAAATCGGTTGAAACAATACATAAGCCTGGATGACATGGAGGACAAGGTAGATATGCGGTTGGATGAACCTCAAAGGTCTAGCGAGCCGTAAAATGCGCTAAGTTGAGTCGTGCCGCGACGTTAAATCAGACGCTACGTGGGAGGAAACCCATGAACATGTTGTAAGTAATTTTATCTTAGTAGTAAGTAATAAAGTTAAATAAGAAAAAAACAAATTTTTGCTGAACAATCGAGAAAAAAAAAATTCAGAGAGGGGCACTGTCCGCGGTCCATCCGCGGTAATGCCCTCTCGGAACTTTCTCTGTTCGCGGTCCATTCGCGGCCGCGAACCAACCGCGAAAAAATGACCCCTCTGAATCTTGACTGTTCACGGTCCATCCGCGGCCGCGAACGAACCGCGAACAGTCGCGGTCAGTTCCGCGGTCGGCTAAAATAACAGTTTTTTATTTTTATTTTTCTTTTCCCTCCCTTCTTTAAAACCCTAAAATCCCTCCCCCTCTCCCTCACAAACACTCAGCCGCCTCCCTTCTCCCAATTTCTCTCTCTCTCTCTAACTCAAAATCCTCCCCCTTCTCTCTACAAAATCCCAAAACCCTCTTCTCCAATTCACCCCATTCTTCCTCCATTACTTCTTCATTGTATTACTTGTAAGTTTCTCTACTTCTCTTCTCTTTCATTTCGTTTTTATTCTTAGTTCTTGATTATTTATTTTGTAGAAGTAATTAGATATTGTTAGTTTAAGATATCTCTTGAATATGACTTGGTTTTTTTTGCACAATACATGTTTCCATGAATTTTTACTAAGGAATCTTGTCATATAGTTGAAGTTTGGTAAATAATTGGTTTGTGGGTTTTCAATTGTGTTGTTGATGCTAATTTTATGATTTGGAGACCTAAAATAGTATGTACACCATGTATGTTGATTGGTAAGCCAAGTTGGGCAAATAATACTTGTTCATAATGTATTAAAGTAGTTTTAGGAAAAATATTGCCCAACTCTTGAATTGGTAATGGTGTACTTTATTGGGGATGGACTAAGTCAATTGGGTAATATTAGAAGTGTTCAAATAACTAAGTGTGGGGTGCTCAAATAGGCATGTGTAAAATAGTTAGATAAAGAATCTAAATATTGGAGTATGAGGGATTTGCACAAAAGAATGGTCAATTGTGAGTTCTCAAGGATGGCGAAGTCTGAGTAGCCTTCCAATGACTAACGGTTTACAAAATTTTTGGCTATCTTATTTGTGCAGGATCATGGCCCCAAAGAGAGCCCGACATGGTGCTAGCTCATCTAGACAACCGACTTATGACGAGTCTAGGTTTGCTGTTGAAGGAGCCGAGAATGCATTTCACATTAAAGCAAACAAGAAGTGGCTCCAAGAGGTAGAAGTTGACAGGATAGCTATCCGCTCGGAGAAGCCGAAAATTTATGATGAGATTCGGAGGCGCGAGATGGAGTTCCTCTTTGACTCACCTCCTAAGGTGAACAAGATGCGTGTCCGGGAATTCTACGCCAATGCTCCTTATGCTACGATCAGAGATGTTTTCGTCAGAGGTAAGCGGGTCATTGCTCATATTCCTACTATTCGGCAGGTACTTCGTCTGCCAGTGCACACTAGTGATGTCGACTACAACCATGATAGGCCTGGTGTCACATGGGACATGCTAATAGAGGCCTTATGTGTAGATGGTATCCCAGTGTGGATTAGAAATCAAACTCTGCACTCTAACTGTTTTACACACACTGCCAAATATTGGTTCTCCATAATTTGCAACCGTATCTTGCCCTCAAGTAACACCACGGATGTTAACTTTAATAGGGATGTTTTGACTTGGTGTTTTGTAACACATCGGGATGTTGATATTGCCCGAGTTATTAGTGATGAGATGGTATTGAGGGGATCCCTCACTGCCAAGGGTTTTTATTACCCATCTCTTGTCACTATGTTGTGTCTCCTCAATCACACCCCAGTTGCTGATACTGACGGTGAGCTACTACCGAAAGCTCCATTTAGAGCTGCTACTATCCGGGTTGGATGAGACACAACCCCTATTGACTTGGATGAGGAGGACGATCCTGTACCGGTTTCCTGGGCCAGGCACTCCACGGATTCAGCCGGACCTTCCAGGCCTGCTCCTCGTGGAGCAAGCATGTCTAGGTCCGAGTCCACACGACCTATGCTAAGGTCAATGGAGGAGGAGGTTGCTGCTCTGCGCTCCTCCGTAGATGGCTTACACACACGGCTAGATGCCATGTCCACTAGGCAAGCCCGGTCAGAAAACAGGTTTTGGCATGGTTCAGAGCACTTAGACGAGCATGCCATATCGACCCATCCACCGTCTCCGACTCCGAGTGAGTCTCAGGTAAGTGTTCTTGCCCCTCTTGTGCTTTAATTTTTATTTATGTCATGGGGACATGACATATTTTTAAGTGTGGGATGGGTGACTTATCTTGTACATAATGTATATAATAGTGTAGTAAGTAATATAAAATAATAAAAACACAAAAAAAAATTTATAAAATTTTAAAAAAATTATAAAATTTTAAAAAAATCCAAAAATATGAGTAGAGGACCCTTCCTGATGACAGACTATTTAGGACAAATACTCTTGAGGGAAGTAGTCCACGTAGGAATTTTTTTTCTTTCTTTTATTTTTTTAGGTAGCGTATCATCTCCCCCTTGGTTTTTCTTTTGACCACGGTTCTTTTCCAAGGGTTTTTATTGAACCGGGTTAGGTAGATTTTCCTTTTCTTAGGATTAGAGGACAAAGGGCAACATGTAACCCCGAATATGCACATTAGCAAAAGCATAAATTAAACTTGAGAATGTATCTTCTAAGCTTGATTGTAGAATCTCAATATGCCTTAAATTGCACAATAATGCTTGCTTGAACATCGATAGGACTTTGTAGATAAACTGGATTCCAAATGAGTTGCATGCCATGTGTGTGTGAGGTTTTTACTTACATTGTATGTTGTACATGATGCCTAGAACTTGACCTGTGTGTTTGCAAAGCGAAATAGAAGTTGTTTGGTTTTAGAAAGGATATAGGCATTTCTTTGTGTAACCCCATATACCAATAAACATGAATTCACCCATACATTATATCTTAGTTAACCCCTTTGAGCTTAAAGCCTATTCTTTGATAACCCTTGAATGTTCTTCAAATTATTGTTCTACTTTACCTCCTAGAAGCACTTGTATTGTAACGAATATGCAAAAGATTAAGTGTGGGGTGAAGGGAAATTGAAAAGAGAAAAATCAAGAATGAATGTATTGCAAAAGAGTGAGCTGGCCAAAATAATGTAAATGTATTGCAAAGCAATGAAAAGATGAGCTATATTGAATAAAATCTTAGAAAATCCAGTCACATCAATAAAAGAAAAAGTGGGGGTAAAAGTGAAGGAAGGTGAAGGTATGTTTATGGGAGACATAAGGAAGTAAACAAAAAAGGGAAGTTGTGAAAAAAAAAAGAAAAAAAAAGAAAAGAAAAGTGCTTAGGGAGGCTAGTCACTATAACCAAAAGTATCCTAACCGCCCCATAGCCTACATTTCAACCCTTAAAGACCTCGTGATCTATGATTGAATAACTCGATTAGTGGAGTATTACACTAGGGGCAAGCCTATGGTGTGTCTGTATGCATATGAATGTTCTTTGTTGAGAGTGAGTGAATTTTTCCGATATTTATATGTTCCATGTTATGAATTGTTTATGTGTGGGAACTTCTCTCAATAAATTATGTGAGGGTGTGTAACTCAAGAGGAAGAAGGTAAATTTGCAAGTTTTTGGTAATAAGTAGAGTAAGTAATAATGTGCGGGCATGAGAATTTGCGGTTAAGTAAAGATTATGCATATCTTAGGTTGTTCATGTATAATAGCTTTTGTGACATATTTTGGGGGAGACAAATTTTTGTTGAGTTGGCCTAAAAGTGTGTTTAAAGATTGCTCGAGGACGAGCAAATGTTTAAGTGTGGGGTATTGATAATAGGTGAATTTAACTATAATTATACCCTAAATAATCACACTTTGTTATGGAATTAATGTTGTTTATGAGGACAAAATGCTTTGATTAGTGTTCGTTTGTGTTTTATAGGTACATGTGATACATTGGATGCTATAAAGAGCTATTTTGGAGTCCTAGGTTGATGAAAAGGCCAAAAGAAGAGCTAAAGTGAAGAGGTCCTGAAGAAGCAGGGAAGAATCAGACGCACTGTTCATCCGCGGTTCACTCGCGGCTGCGGATGAACCGCGAATAATGAAGCCCTCTGAAGTTTGCCTGTTCGCGGTCCGCTCGCGGCCGCGAACGGACCGCAGAAGGCGCCGCAACAGTTATCCTAATTGTACTCAAACTTAGTTTTTAGCCCTAAAAACCTCTATTTAAAGTGCTAGTTTGCCCCATAGAGGCATGTTATCTTTATTTCATTACTTTGGAAGATTTTTAGTAAGAGAGATTCCTCTTAAACTCTTTCTTTTATTTTATATCAAGTATTTCTTTATGATTTCAATTATTATTCTTGTTTCTTCAAGCATGAGTAGCTAAATTCTATTCTAAGGTTTTGATGAAACCTATTGGGTGATGAACTTATCGTTTATGTGATTACAAATTGTGACTTAGATTTCTATTTGTTCAACTTCGTTCTTGTTGTAGTTAATTGGTAGGATCCCCAATTAGCTGTGCCTATTTAGTGTGCATAACTTGGAAAAGAGTGCATATTTAGGTTTATTGTTGAACAACACCACACCTAGGTTATTGGAGGAATCTATAACTTTAGGCGTAAAGATGGGGTTAGGAATAACGAAGTCTTGGGTGCAATCTTAAGTGAACTATTCAAATTAAAGCTAGCTAGGGTAGCTCGGGAGAGTGCACTAGTAAATTATTGTAATTGCTCGGGAGAGGGTTATGATACACATAGCGTTCATGATTGATAGAATATATTAAATATTTGTATGAGCATAACGATAAGGGATTCCATCAATAGGGGAAATCAATACCTTAGTCCTTCTCATAATATTCTTTTTACTCTACATTCAATTCTTTCTTTTAAGCATTCTTAATTATTGCAAAATAGATAGTCGAAAATCACACAAATATATATTCAAAGTTTGGGAACTTGATTCGGAAGTACTTTTGGGGTTGTGATAGTTGCAATTGGTAGGTTAATATTCTGTGGGATCGATCTTGGACTTATTAGACCAAGTTATATTGACTACGACTGTTGCTTGGACGTGAATCAGTAGAGTTCTGATGGGGGAGGCTCAGGTCAGGCAGAGGTGGCAAACATACTTCCGAGACCTGCTCAACGAGGAAGGGGTCCAAGACATAGATTTAGGGGAGCCGAGGGACTCAGAGCGCCATAGGGTTCTGGGGTTCTGCAGGCACATTAGAGTAGAGGAGGTAGTAGAGGATTTGCGTAGGATGAGTAGGGTTCGAGCGACCGGACCAAACGTAATTCCGGTGGAGTTTTGGAAATACATGGGTAGGGCAGGAGTGGAGTGGCTGTCCAGGTTGTTCAATGCGATCTCCATGTCCAAGAAGATGCCAGAGGAGTGGAGGTGGATCACAGTTGTGCATGTGTATAAGAATAAAGGTGACATTCAGTGTTGCAATAACTATAGAGGCATCAAATTACTAAGCCACACCATGAAAGTATGGGCGCGGGTGGTTGAGGCGAGGGTGAGGGCAATGACGTCAATATCGGCGAACCAGTTTGGTTTCATGCCGGGCCTCTCCACCACAGAAGCTATCCACCTTGTCAGGAGATTGGTGGAAAAGTTTAGGGACAAGAAGAAAGACTTGCACATGGTGTTTATCGACTTGGAGAAGGCGTACGACAAGGTTCCAAGAGAGGTGTTATGGAGGTACCTGGAGGCGAAGAGTGTGCCGGAGGACTACATTAGGATGATAAAGGATATGTATGATGGCACTAAGATGAGGGTTAGGATGGTGGGTGGCGACACAGACCACTTCCCGGTGGAAATGGGGCTTCACCAAGGATCGGCGCTCAGCCCCCTCCTATTTGCTTTGGTGATGGATGCTCTAACTCGGCATATCCAAGGAGACGTGTCATGGTGTATGCTATTCGCCGATGATATTGTCTTAATAGACGAGTGGAGGGTCGGTGTTAACGAGAGGTTAGAAGTTTGGAGACAGACCCTCGAGTCAAAGGGTTTCAGACTAAGCAGGTCTAAGACTGAATACCTGGAGTGCAAGTTTAGCTCTGAGCCGAGCGAAAAACGAGCTGGTAGGGACATGAAGCTTGGTTCTCAGGTCATCGCCAAGAAGGACAGTTTCAGATATCTTGGGTCGGTGATCCAGGGTGACGGAGAGATCGACGAGGATGTCTCTCACCGAATAGGGGCTGGGTGGTTGAAATGGAGGCTTGCGTCGGGAGTCTTGTGTGACAAGAAAGTGCCACAGTATCTCAAGGGAAAGTTTTATAGAGCTGTGGTTAGACCAGCAATGCTGTACAGGGCAGAGTGTTGGCCAATGAAAAACTCCCATATCCAGAGAATGAAGGTAGCGGAGATGAGGATGCTCAGGTGGATGTGTGGGCACACCAGGTTGGATAGGGTCGGGAATGAAGTTATTCGGGAAATGGTAGGGGTAGCCCCAATGGATGAGAAGCTGCGAGAAGCGAGACTCGGGTGGTTCGGACATGTGCGGAGGAGAAGCCCCGATGCACCGGTGAGGAGTTGCGAGCGGCTATCGGTAGTTGGCGCGAGTCGTGGCAGAGGAAGGCCCAAGAGGTATTGGGAGGAGGTGATTAGGCGGGACATGACTATTATGCGGATTTCCGAGTACATGGTTCTTGATAGGAAAGTCTGGAGGTCTAGTATCAAGGTTGTAGGTTAGGGGCTTCTATTATTGCGCGGGATAGGGATGGGTCGGGGGAGGGGGAGGGTTCCCGATAGGTTAAATTCTCTGTGAGTACTCCTAGAATTACTAATGCCTTTTGTTCATGTTGTTGCTTTATTTACTTTGCATTTTTATATGTCAGTTTTTGTGGTTTATTCTGGAATTACTAATGCTTTTCCTTTTGTTTTGTTTTTGTTTTGTTTTTGTTTTTGTGTTTTTTTTCCTTTTCTCGATCTTTCGCCGAGGGTCGATTGGAAACGACCCCTTCTGCCCTATCGGGTAGGGGTAAGGCCTGCGTACATATTACCCTCCCCAGACCCCACCCTGTGGGACTATACTGGGTAGCTGTTGTTGTTGTTGTTACATAATTCTCACGGAGTGTTATTAATTAATTATTTCTTAGTGAGAAAATATAATTGTATTAGCAATAAACAGTTATTCCTAAGAGAAATACATGTAGAACTAAGATTTTATTATTATCACGTTATCGAGTGAATTCAATGATTCCCAACTCTTCTTTTTAAATATAAATCTTCCAAAAGTTATTTTGTTTCAACTTAAGCAATTTAGATTTTCAACAAACAAACCTTCATCAATTTGGTTCTCTCAAATAGTAGTAAGGATATTATAAGTTTGTAGCTAGATTCTCCAATCTCTGTGGGACGATCATAAACTATACTAGAAGACAGAGTACGAGCAACAAAATCTTATACCCATTGGCCTCGTCACATTTTTGGCGCCGTTGCCAGGGATTGGCACAAGTCTACTTCAGACTAAATATTCTGTTACTAATTTGGAACTTACTATTAGTATTATTGTCTTCGTAATAAATATTTACTAAATATTGCTACTATTACTTTTACTATTACAAGTACTAATACCTTGTACAAGTGTTATTATCCTTTATCCTTCTTATCATCATTAATACTACTACTACTACTACTAATAAATAATAATAATATTAATCATACTACTATTTTTATTTGATCGCTTATTATTTTTGTCATCTTAGTAATCTTTGTTTTCCTTGTTATTCGTCACTTTCTTTTAATTATTATTTTTTAAATTATTTTCTTCTAAGTCATACCACTACTACCACTTTAGGAGTTAAGTTCAGTTTTTTTTTTAGAATTGTGAGTGGTTTATGGCCTGTTTTTCTGTAAAAGAGTTGGTCAATTACGATCCTGAAATTGAAAGATCTCTTTGATTGCATAGGAAAGGACAAGCATTATTTTCTCAAAGCATATCTTGTCAATGTATGGAGAATCAGGAAGTAGAAAATATCAACCCACGCGAAGTACTACCACCGGTCCAAATAGAAGATCAATTTGATGAAGTGGCGCCAAGGCCAGCAAACAGAATCCTAAGGGATTATGCTAGACCTGACCATTTCAACTGTGAATCTAGTGTTAGAAAACCTTCAGTGACAACCAACAACTTTGAAATCAGGACTGGCCTGATTCAAACAATTCAACAGTCTTGCATCTTCACCGGAGATGCAAGTGAAGATCCACATAGTCATCTAATTGATTTTCTAGAACTAGTTGAGACTGCTAAGTATAATGGAGTATCCCCTGAATCAATTAAGTTAAGGCTATTTCCTTTTTCTTTAAAAGGAGATGCTAAGACTTAGTTGCGAAGTTTGCCTCAAGGATCAATTACCACATGGGATCAAATGACTCAGAAATTTTTAAATAAATACTTTTCCCCTGCTAAAACCACAAAGTTAAGACAAGACATATCTAATTTCTTACAGACTGACACAAAGTCAGTTTATCAAGCGTGGGAAAGGTTAAAAGCAATGTTAAGAAAATGTCCACATCACGATATACATGAACATATGCAGTTGTATATTTTTTATCACGGGCTAAAACCCTCTTCTAGAAATGTGATAGATGCAGCTGCAGGAGGTTCAGTAATAGGGAAAACAACAGAGGAAGCATTGCAATTATTGAATGAAATTTCTGAGAATGCTATCCAATGGCCATCTGAGCGTATAATTATCAAGAAGGCTGCTATAGTAAATCAGGCAGATGCTTTAAATACACTAACGCAACAAATTGTTTCTTTGGCACAAAAGTTTGAAACTTTTCAGCTGAATACACAACCAAACCAATCTGAGGCTTGTGACATGTGTGAAGGAAATCATCAGAACCATGAATGTCAAGCAACCAATTACAATGATGAACATGTCAATGTCATCGGCTACAAGCAATATCCTTTTGGAAGTCCAATGGCACAGAAACATCCAGGATTTCAATAGAGCAACCCAATTGGTGCAGAGATATCTCAAAGCTTCCAGAAGCAACAAATACAGGGTCCACCCGGATACCAGAATCCAAACTATAGTCAATCAAACTTTAGACCTTATCAACAAGCAGGGCCCTATCAGCAAAGGCCTCAACAACCTCATTCAAGTCTTGATGATCTTCTGTATAACTATATTAAGGTCATGATGAAAATATGGAGAGCCAAAATTCATCTCTCAAAAACTTGGAAATACAGTTGAGCCAATTGGCAGCTCTTGTTTCAGAAACAATTCAAGGTCCCTTACCAAGCAATACAGAGAAAAACCCAAAAGAACACATTAAGGCCATCACCTTATGGTCAGGTAAGAGGCTTGATGAAACCTATGCTGACTAGTTAGAACAACAGGTAAACAACGGTAAGAATGTTGAAATACCCTCTGAACCATCTGAAAAGAATGAAGTCAAGAATAAAGAAGAAAAAAATATTGAAAAATTGACTTCCCTCCCTGGGACTATTCCCTTTCCACAAAAAATGAAAAGAGAAAAGCTTGACAACCAATTTGCAAAATTGTTGGAGATTTTAAAACAAATTCACATCAATATTCCTTTTACTGGTGCTTTGTTACAAATGCCTTCATATGACAAATTTTTAAAGGAAATTTTGTCAAGTAAAAGAAAATTAAAAGAAGTTTATGTGGTAATGCTTACAGAAAAATGCACTGCTATACTTCAAAATGAGCTACCACAAAAACTTGGTGATATTGGTAGTTTTACAATTCCATGCACTTTGGGAGAAGTATATTTTGAAAAAGCACTTTGCGATTTTGGAGCTTCAAAAAATTTGATGCCATTTTCTATCTTTAAAAAGTTAGATCTTGGTGAAATAAAAGACACAAGTCTTTGTCTTCAGTTTGTAGATCAAAGTACTAAGAAACCTAAGGGAATAATTGAAAATGTACTCATAAGAGTAGATAAGTTTATTTTCCCTGTAGATTTTATAGTGCTTGAAATGAAAAAATGTCCTAATGAACCAACAATTTTAGGTAGACCATTTCTTGCTACAGGAAGAGCAATTATAGATATTCATCAAGGACAATTAATTTTAAGAGTTGATGAAGAAAGAGTCATATTTGATATGCAAAAGATACTAAGATATTCAGGAGATGAAACATCATCTTCATGTTTTTCAATTGACATGATTAGTTATCTTACAGATGAATTCAAAGATGATCAATTAATTTCAGATTCAATTAATAGATGCTTGATCAAATCGGGCACCACATAGGACAATGATCCCACCATTAGAAGAGAAGCTGAGATATTGGAAAAAGATTTAGAAAAAAGAAGAGATGAAATGTGAAAAAGTTCAATAAAAAATTGAACTCAAAACTCTCCCTTCTCATTTGAAATATGTTTATCTTGAGCAAGAATTATTTCCAGTAATTATTTCATTTTCTCTTACTGCCGAACAAGAAAATTGTCATGACCCCAAATGCGGTCGTGATGGTGCCCAGCACACTACTAGGCCCGCCCGACCAATCAACAAAGATCACGTAGCTACTAGCTCACTTTTAACCACTTTAGGCATAAACAAGATGGAACAATAATAATGGAATATCCAAATACGAGGATTTCATATCCCAAGCCAATAAAACCTCCCAATAGACTAGGAGTCACAAGTCATGAGCCTCTACAGAGTATATAAAGTGTAATAGTGTCTACAATTGTGCTCAAGTGCGGAAATAGATAACAACATGAATAAAGGTAAGCTGGAGAGAGAGTCAGGTCCTGCGGACACGGCAGGTACCTTGACTATCCAGAAAATAACTCCGAGCAGCTACGGGGTCAGGTCTACTGCGACGTACCTGGATCTGCACACAAGGTGCAGGGAGTAAAGTGAGTACTTCCAGACTCAGTGGTAATAAGCAGGGGTAAGATAGCGAAGGTAAGAATACCCAATATAGCACTAAGTAAAGCTATAAACAAATACCCTGCAACAGTATCAATATGAACAGTATCTATACCAGCAATACCAGCTAACGGCATAACAACTAATAAAATAACAGCTAACAGGTGTAGCTAAATGCAATGCAATGCATGAATATGACCGCTACGGCGCGTAGCTCGATCCATTTGGGTACCCGTGCTCACTGTGGGGGTTCAGACTCCGGAGGGGCTCCTACAGCCCAAGCACAATATCATGATACGCTGCGGTGCGCAACCCGATCCACTACCAGTCAGCTAATATGCAATGCAGCCTCACAGGCTCAAAAGTAGTATTTGAAAACTCTTTTTATCATTTTTCAGTAGAAAACAGTATATCAGAAATTCCAGAGTTTGGAAAACCATTATGACAGTAATAGCTCAGGACTGGTAGTAAAATAACATGTCAATATCACAGAAACAATATTAATGATCCTCGCAGGATCCCAATAACTGGCTCACAGCCCAAAGATATACACAACCATCCAAGTAGGAGGTTCACCGGCTCAATAGTAGCTAAAAACACAGTATAGTAACAACAGGTCATACTAAGCCATAGTCCCCAATCACATTCGACCCCGCACTCACATGAGAGTACGTGTCTCGCCTCAATACAGCGTCACAAAGTGGTATACCGGGGTTTCGAACCCGCTGGTCATCACCCACACCCATTACTCACCTTGACTCAGCTCGACGACTAGTCCGCGATGCCCTTGCCACGAGAATCGGCCTCCACAGGTGTAGAATCTGATCAAATTCAATAGAAATACATCAAAATGGGCCAATGGAACATTACCCAGTCAAAACAATTCAAATTACACCAAAAACTACAAAGTTGCCAAAACCCGACTTTTGGTACACTTCTAAAAAAATGACGAAAGTCACATATTCGGAATCCTTATCTCAACACGAGTCCATGCATATAAAATTTACCAAAATCAGACTCCGTTTTCCCATCCAAATCAATGATTTTCCATAACCAGGCCTATGGTGAAAACCTCCATTAATACACCCCTAATTCCTCCAATTTCAGGTATAAACACCATAATTTAGCAAGGAAATGACATAATTTAGGTCCATGAATGATTACCTAAAGAATCCATTTGATTTCCCCTGAAAATCGCCCTTAATCGCCTCTTAGAAGATGCCTTAGCGTGTTATAACCTTTCTAAAATTTTTAACCTTCTGATTTCTAATAACTGATACGATTTCCGCTTCTGCGGACATAGACTCGCACCTACGAGTCCGCTCCTGCGACAAAGTCGTCGCTTCTGCGGTCCATCACTTAACCGTCCCAATTCGCTTCTGCGATCCAGGTCTCGCACCTACGAGACCGCCTATGCGGAAAGACCTCCGCTCCTGCGATTTCTCTCCCAACCACCTGCCTTCTCTTCTGCGGCCTCTGGTTCGCAGAAGCGAGCGAGCTCCTGCGATTATCCATCCAATTCTGTGGATCTACCCGGCCAGCTCCATTTTCGCTTCTGCAAGATGAATTCCGCTCCTGCGGTTCCGCTTCTGTGGTTTCCCATCCGCAGAAGCGGGAATACTGCTACAATTTATGACAGCAGCTTCCATTACACAAAAATCCTTCCGTTAACCTCCCGAACTCACCCCGAGGCCCCCGGGACCTCAACCAAAAATACAATTCTACTCTAAATCACCATACAAACTTGTTCCAATCATAAAAATACACCCTCAAACACAGGAATCATCAAATTATAGCGGATTCAAGCCTAGGATTCAACTCAAAGTTCCGAAACTAACATTCAATCAAAAACCCGACCAAACGACGTCCGAATGACCTGAAAATTTGCAGACATATCCAAAATCACATAACGAAGCTACTGGAATTGTCTGAATTCCATTCCGACTCTCGGATCAAAATCTCACCTACCGTTCGGATTTCGCCAAAATTCAACCTTAGCCAATTCAAGCCTATTTCTACACCGGACCTCCAAATTCAATTCCGCTCGCTCCCCTAAGTCACAAATCACCTCCCGAAACTAACCAAATCATCAGAATTCGATTCCGAGCCCTTTAACCACATAGTCAAGTCCAGGTTGACTTTTCATAATCAAGCTTCATTTTAAAAAGGCTATTTGCCTCATTTTCAATCAGAATCACTCCTAAATCACCCGATAGAATCTAACATCGATATAAAAGCATGAAACATATAAATGAAAGGTAACGAGGTGGTAATTCCCGTGATGACGGGCTGGGTCATCACATTCTCCCCCACTTAAGCAAATGCTCGTCCTCGAGCGGGTCAAGAAACATACCTGAAGACTCAAATAAGTGAGGATATCTGCTCCGCATTTCCCGCTTGATCTCCCAAGTGGCCTCCTCCACGGGTCGACCTCTCCACTGAACCTTAACTGATGCAATGTCCTTGGATCTCAATCTCCTCACCTGACGACCCAATATAGATATAGGCTCCACATCATAGGTCAAGTTATCATCAAGCTGAATAGTGCTAAAGTCCAATACATGCGATGGGTTGCCAACATATTTCCGGAGCATAGATACGTGGAACAGTGGATGAACTCCTGATAGACTGGGTGGCAATGCAAGCATATATGCCACCTCTCCAACCCTCTTGAGGATCTCAAAAGGGCCAATAAATCTCGGACTGAGCTTTCCTTTCTTCCCAAATCTCATGACGCCTTTCATAGGCGAAACCTTCAGTAAGACTTTCGCACCCACAGAATAAGACACATCCCGAACCTTCCGGTCCGCATAACTCTTCTGCCGTGACTGAGCTGTGTGAAGTCTCTCCTGAATAACCTTCACCCTATCCAAAGCATCCTGGACTAACTCTGTCCCCAATAACCTCGCCTCACCGGGCTCAAACCAACAACTGGAGATCTACACCGTCTCCCATATAAAGCCTCATACGGCGCCATCTGAATACTGGATTGGTAGCTGTTGTTATAGGCAAACTCTTCGAGAGGCAAATAATCAGCCCATGAACCACCAAAGTCAATAACACAAGCTCTCAACATATCCTCCAAGATCTGAATAGTACGCTCGGACTGTCCGTCCGTCTGAGGATGGAATGCAGTACTCAACTCAACCTGCGAGCCCAACTCACGCTGAAATGTCCTCCAGAACTGTGAGGTAAATTGAGCACCTCTGTTTGATATGATAGAAACTGGAACTCCATGCAATCTAACGATCTCCCGAATGAATATCTCAGCTAACCGCTCCGAGGAGTACGTAGTACATACAAGAATGAAGTGAGCTGAATTGGTCAGCCTATCCACAATCACCCAAACAGAATCAAACTTCCTCGCTGTCCGAGGGAGTCCAGTAACAAAGTCCATAGTGATCCTTTCCCACTTCCACTCGGGAATATCAATGCACTGAAATATGCCTCCGGGCCTTTGATGCTCACACTTAACCTGCTAACAATTGAGGCACCGTGCTACATGTCTAACAATGTCCATATTCATCTTTCTCCACCAATAATTCTGTTTCAAGTCTTGGTACATCTTCGCGGCTCCTGGATGAAAGAGTACCGCGAGCTATGGGCCTCCTCCAATATCAACTCACGGAGGCCATCAACATTGGGCACACATATCCGGCCCTGCATCCTCAATACACCGTCACTATCAATAGTGACATCTCTTGCATCATCATGCTGAACTCTGTCCTTAAGGATAAGAAAATGTGGATAATCATACTAGCGCTCGCGAATACGATCATATAATGAAGACCGAGATACAACACAAGCCAACACCCTGCTGGGCTCTAAAATGTCTAACCTCACTAGCCGATTGGCTAGCGCTTGAACATCATAAGCAAATGATCTCTCCTCAGCTGGAATGTATGCCAAGCTGCCCATACTGACCGCCTTCCGACTCAAAGCATCGGCCACTACATTGGCCTTCCCCGGATAATATAGAATAGTAATGTCATAATCCTTGAGCAACTCAAGCCATCTCCATTGTCTCAAATTAAGATCCCTCTGTTTGAACAAATTCTTGAGACTATGATGATCGGTATACACCTCACAGGACACGCTGTACAAATAGTGCCTCCAAATCTTCAAGGCATGAACTATGGCAGCTAGCTCAAAAATCATGAACAGGGTAGTTTTTCTCATAAGGCTTCAACTGCCGAGAAGCATAAGCAATCACTCTACCCTCCTGCATCAATACACAACCTATCCCCACTCTCGAGGCATCACAATATACAGTATATGAACCTGAAGCTGATGGCAACACTAAAATATCGGAGCTGTGGTCAAAGCTGTCTTGAGCTTCTGGAAGCTCTCCTCGCACTCATCCGACCACACGAATGGTGCACCCTTTTGCGTCAACTTAGTCAAAGAAGAAGCAATGGATGAAAATCCTTTAACAAACCGGCAATAATATCCCGCTAAGCCAAGAAAACTCCTGATCTCTGTAGCTGAGGACGGTCTAAGACAACTCTGCACCGCCTCTATCTTCTTTAGATCAACCTGAATACCATCACGAGACACCACATGACCCAGAAATGCTACTGACTCGAGCCAAAACTCGCACTTGGGGAATTTAGCATACAACTTCTCCTCCCTCAATCTCTGCAACACAATACTCAAATGCTAAACATGCTCCTCCTGACTACGGGAGTAGACTAGAATGTCATCAATGAACACGATCACGAATGAATCTAAATACGGCCTGAACATGCTGTTTATTAGATGCATGAATGCTGCTGGGGCGTTGGTCAGCCCAAAAGACATCACAAGGAACTTATAGTGACCATATCTAGTCCTGAATACAGTCTTCATAATATCAGAGTCCTTGATCTTCAGCTGATGATAGCCTGAACGAAGATCAATCTTAGAAAACACTCTCGCACCCTGTAACTGATCAAATAAATCATCAATGCGTGGTAGAGGGTACTTGTTCTTCATTGTTACCTTGTTCAATTGTCTATAATCAATACACATCCGCATGGAACCATCTTTCTTCTTAACAAATAACACCGGTGCACCCCACGGGGACACACTAGGGCAAATGAATCCCTTATCCAAAAGCTCCAGAAGCTGTTCTTTCAACTCCTTCAGCTCAGCTGGTGCCATCCGATAAGGAGGAATAGAGATGGGCTGAGTGCCCGGCACTAAGTCAATGCGAAAATCAATGTCCCTGTCCGGTGGCATGCCCGGCAGGTCTGAGGGGAAAACATCTGGAAAGTCCCTCACAACAGGTACATAATAAATGCTAGGAGACTCAGCTCCCACTTCCATTACAAATGCCAAATACGACAATCATACCTATTCAACCATTCTCTGAGCCTTTAAGGACGAAATGACACGGCTGGGGATGAAATCAGTCGAACCCCGCCACTCAATCTGAGGAATACCAGGAATAGCCAACGTAACTGTCTTAGCATGTCAGTCCAATATAGCATGACACGGAGACAACCAGTCCATGCCCAATATCACATTGAAGTCCACCATCCCTAATAATAACAGATCCACCTGGGTCTCCAGACCCCCAATAAAAATAACACAGGATCTATAGACATGATCCATAACAATCGTATCACCCACTGGGGTGGCTACATGAACAGGCAAATGAAGACTACCACAGGTCGCACCCAAGTGATGTCCAAAATAAGAAGACACGTATGAATATGTGGACCCGAGATCAAATAGAACAGAGGCATCTCTGTGACAAACAGAAATGATACCTGTAATCACTACATCGGAGGCAACTGCATCACGCCTCTCAGGAAGTGCATAGAATTGTTCCTGGCCTCCACTGGATCACTCCTCGCCTCTGGGGCGACTACGAGAAGACTAACCTTCACCTCTACTAGCCTGAGATGGTGCTGAAGAGGAGGGCCGATCCCTCTACTGAGCCCTGTCCCTACGAAGTCGAGGGCACTGCCTCTTCATGTGGCCAAACTCGCCACACTCAAAACAGCAACCTGGTGCTGGAGAAGGGACTGAAGGGAACCCCTCGCCGCGGATGAACCCTGGGCTGAAGAAGTAGTAGGTGCCACACTCTGAGCTGGGAGGGCACTAAGTAAAGATTGACCCTGCTGGAATCCCTGGCGACCATGACCAGAAGAAGCTCCGCTCTGCTCAGGGCGGCCTGAATGAGAAAGTCTAGATGAGCGACCTCTGCCCTGCTGAAAATGCACTCTAGATGGAGCACCGCTGAAGCTACCAGAACCACGGGGCCTCTTGGCCTCCCTCTCCTCCTGCTCCCAGCGATGATCCGCCTCGATGGAGCGTTCCATATCCACAACCTGCTCAAAAGATGATGATAGAACTCTCTCTCTGGTCAACAGAAAGCGAATGGAGTAGTTGAGGCCATCAATGAACCTCCTAATCCTCTCCCGATCAGTCGGGATCATCCATGTGGCATGCCTAGCAAACTGTGTATATCTCAGCTCATACTGGGTCACTGACATGTTGCCCCGTACCAACCACTCAAACTGGCGACGAAGCTCCTCACGATGGGACTGAGGTACATACTTCTCCAAGAAGAGAGTAGAAAACTGTTGCCAGGTAAGAAGTGCTTCTCCCGCAGGCCTACGCCTCTCAAACTCCTCCCACCAATCAAACGTTGGACCAGTAAACTGAAAAGTAGTGAAAGAAACCCCGGTGGACTCAAGAATACCAGCAGTACGTAGCATCCTCTGGCACTTATCTAAGAAACCCTAGGCATCCTCGCCCTCAGTACCACTAAAATGGGGTGGCTGGAGTCTACCAAATCTTTTTGGAAGACGCTACTCGTCGTCAAGCATAACCTGAACCACATGCTCTGGAGCTGGTGCAGCTGGAATAACTGGAGCAACCACCTGAGCGGGGACCGCCTCCAGCATCTGAAGTTCCTGTACCACCTGCTCAGGTGTGCGAGCTGCAGTGGTCTGCTGACTACCTCCTGTCTGGGATGTCGCTGCTGTAGCGGTAGCTGATACTACCTGAGCCAATCCGGAACACACTGATAATATCTGGGCCAGAGTCTCCTGAAGACCAGGAATAGCAATACACACCGTCTGGGCCGGAGCTGGGGTTGCTGGAGCATCAACCACCGGGGGCTGCTCCTGAATAGGTACCACGGGCGGGTCAGCTAGCACTGCCTCAGCTGCCCTACCTCTCCCTCTACCACGGCCGCTCCCACGGCCTCTAGCAGGTGGCAATGGTGGTCGTCCACCTCGTCCTGAAGCTCGAGTTCTCGCCATCTGCGAGAGAATAGAATACAAAAGTTCAGTTCTCAGAACAACAAATCGCACGACAGAGTTCAAGAAATGTGAAGTGTTTCCTAAAGGTTCGCAGCCTCCCGAGGATAAGTACAAGCATCCCCGTACCGATCCACAAGACTCTACCAACCGGCTCAAGACTCATAAGGCCTAGTAACCTAGGCTCTAATACCAACTTGTCACGACCCCAAACCTGGTCGTGATGGCACCCAACACACTTCTAGGCCAGCCCGACCAATCAACAGAGATCACGGAGCTACTAGCTGACTTTTAACCACTTTAGGAATAAACAAAGATGGAAAAATAATAATGGAATATCCAAATACGGGAATTTCAGATCCCAAGCCAATAAAACCCCCCAATAGACCAGGAGTCACAAGTCATGAGCCTCTACAGAGTATATAAAGTGTAATAGTGTCTACAATTGTGCTCAAGTGCGAAAATAGATAACAACATGAATAAAGGTAAGCTGGAGAGAGAGTCAGGTCCTGCGGACGAGGCAGCTACCTTGACTATCCAAAAAATAACTCCGAGCAGCTACGGGGTCAGGTATGCTACGACATACCTGGATCTGCACACAAGGTGAAAGGAGTAAAGTGAAAACTTCCAGACTCAGAGGTAATAAGCACGGGTAAGACAGCGAAGGTAAGAATACCCAATATAACACTAAGTAAAGCTATAAACAAATACCCTGCAACAATATCAACATGAACAGTATCTGTACCAGCAATACCAGCTAACAGCATAGTAGCTAATAAAATAACAACTAATAGGTGTAGCTAAATGCAATGCAATGCATGATATGACCGCTACGGTGTGTAGCCCGATCCATTTGAGTACCCGTGCTCACTGTGGGGTTTCAGACTCCGGAGGGGCTCCTACAGCCCAAGCACAATATCATGATACACTGCGGCACGCAGCCCGACCCATTACCAGTCAACTAATATACAATGCAGCCTCACAGGCTCAAAAGTAGTATTTGAAAACTTTTTTAATCATTTTCAGTAGAAAACAATATATTAGAAATTCCAGAGTTTGTAAAACCATTATGACAGTAATAGCTCAGGATTGGTACTAAAATAGCATATCAATATCACAGAAACAATAATAACGATCCTCGCAGGATCCCAATAACTGGCTCACAGTCCAAAAATGTACACAACCATCCAAGTAGGAGGTTCACCGGCTCAATAGTAGCCAAAAACACAGTATAGTAACAACAGGTCGGACTAAGCCATAGTCCCCAATCACATTCGACCCTGCACTCACAGGAGAGTACGTGTCTCGCCTCAATACAGCGTCATAAAGTGGTATACCGGGTTTTCGAACTCGCTGGTCATCACCCACACCCATTACTCACCTTGACTCGGCTCGACGACTAGTCCGCGATGCCCTTGCCACGAGAATCGGCCTCCACAGGTGTAGAATCTGATCAAATTCAATATAAATACATCAAAATGGGCCAATGGAACATTACCCAGTCAAAACAATTCAAATTACACCAAAAACTACAAAGTTGCCAAAATCCGACTTTTGGTACGCTTCTCGAAAAATTACGAAAGTCACATATTCGGAATCCTTATCTCAACACGAGTCCATGCATATAAAGTTAACCAAAATCGGACTCCGTTTGCCCATCCAAATCAATAATTTTCCATAACCTAGGCCTAGGGTGAATACCTCCATTAATACACCCCTAATTCCTCCAATTTCAGGTATAAACACCATAATTTAGCAAGGAAATGATATAATTTAGGTCCATGAATGATTACCTGAAGAATCCCTTTGATTTCCCCTGAAAATCGCCCTTAATCGCCTCTTAGAAGATGCCTTAGCGTGTTATAACCTTTCTGAAAATTTTAAACTTTTGATTTCTAATAATTGATACGATTTCCGCTTCTGCGGACATAGACTCGCACCTGCGAGTCCGCACCTGCGACAAAGTCGTCTCTTCTGCGGTCCATCACTTAGCCGTCCCAATTCGCTTCTATAGTCCAGGTCTCGCACCTGCGAGACCGCCTATGCGGAAAGACCTCTGCTCCTGCGATTTCTCTCCCAGCCGCCTGCCTTCGCTTCTGCGGCCCCTGGTCTGCAGAAGCGAGCCCTCTCCTGCGCTGATCCATCCTCTTCTACAGAACTTCTCAGCCAGCACCATTTTCGCTTCTGCAAGATGAATTCCACTCATGCGGTTCCTCTTCTGCGATTTCCCATCCGCAGAAGCGGGAATACTGCTACAATTTATGACAACAACTTCCACTACATAAAAATCCTTCCGTTAACCTCCCGAACTCACTCCGAGGCCCCCGGGACCTCAACCAAAAATACAATTCTACTCTAAATCACCATACAAACTTGTTCCAATCATAAAACTACACCTTCAAACACACGACTCATCAAATTATAGCAGATTCAAGCCTAGGATTCAACTCAAACTTCCGAAATTAACATTCAATCAAAAACCCAACCAAACCACGTCTGAATGACCTGAAAATTTGTAGACATATCCAAAATCACATAACGAAGCTACTGGAATTGTCGGAATTCCATTCCGACTCCCGGATCAAAATCTCACCTACCGTTCGGATTTTACCAAAATTCAACCTTAGCCAATTCAAGCCTATTTCTACACCGGACCTCCAAATTCAATTTCGCTCGCTCCCCTAAGTCAAAAATCACCTCCCAGAACGAACCAAATCATCAAAATTCAATTCCGAGCCCTCTAACCACATAGTCAACTCCAGGTTGACTTTTCATAATCAAGCTTCATTTTAAAAAATGCTATTTGCCTCATTTTCAACCAGAATCACTCCTAACTTACCTGATAGACTCTAACACCAATATAAAAGCATGAAAAATATAAATGAAAGATAACAGGGTGGTAATTCCCGTGACGACGGGCCGAGTCGTCACAAAAATAGTTTGATTAAAGCACATAAAGGAGCCTTGAGGTGGACTGTAGAAGATATTAAAGGGATTAGCCCGGCTATTTGTATACATAGAATCCTCACGGAGGATAGCTACAAGCCAATAGTCTAATTGCAAAGAAGATTGAATCCAGCAATGCAAGAAGTAGTGAAAAAACAAGATCGTAAAGCTATTGGCAGTAAGTATCATATACCCCATTTCTGATAGCCCGTAGGTAAGTCCTATTCAGGTAGTACCAAAAAAAGGAGGAATGACAGTTATAAAAAATGAAAATGATGAGCTCATACCTACCATGACTGTTACAGGATGGCGAGTCTATATTGATTACAGACGTCTCAATGATACCACTAGAAAAGATCATTTTCCATTGTTATTTATTGATCAAATGTTAGAAAGAATTGCAGGATATGGTTTTTATTATTTTCTTTGATGGCTACTCAGGATATAATCAGATACCAATCGCATCAGAAGATCAAGATAAGACAACCTTCACATGCCCTCATGGAACATATGCCTACAGGAGAATGCCATTTGGTCTGTGCAACGCCCCTGCTACATTTCAACGTTGCATGTCGGCAATTTTTGCTGACATGACTGACAAATTTCTTGAAATTTTTATGGATGATTTTACACTATTTGGCAAAACATATAAGGGTTGTCTTAACCACTTGACCTTAGTTCTTAAAAGATGCAAATAAACAAACTTAGTTCTTAATTGGGAAAAATATCATTTCATTGTTACTGAAGGAATTGTTTTAGGACATAAAATCACTGCTAAAGGGATCGAAATTGATAAGGCAAAAATTAATCTTATAGCAGGATTACCTCCTCCCACGACTGTGAAAGGAATTAGAAGCTTTCTAGGTCATGCAGGTTTTTACAGACGATTCATAAAAGATTTATCAACCGCTGACTAACCTGTTAATGAAAGACATTAAGTTTGATTTTTCAGGTGAATGTGTGAAAGCTTTTGAAACCCTTAAGGAAAAGTTATCAAATGCACCTGTAGTTGTGTCACCTGATTGGAACCAACCTTTTGAGGTCATGTGTGATGCTAGTGATACAGCAGTTGGAGCTGTTTTAGGCCAAAGAAAGGATAAAATTTTTCATCCTATTTACTATGCTAGTAGGACATTGAGTGAGACTCAAGTGAATTATGCCACAACAGAAAAAGAGTTACTAGCAGTAATGTTTGCTTTTGATAAATTTTGTTCCTATTTGATAGGAACCAAGGTCACTGTTTTTACTGATCATGCAGCTTTAAAATACCTCTTAGTTAAGAACGATGCTCGACCTAGATTAGTAAGATGGATTTTACTTCTGCAAGAATTTGACCTTGAGATAAAAGACAAGAAAGGGATAGAGAACCAAGTATCTGACCATTTGTCTAGATTAGAAAACCCTCCGCTTGAGTTTAATGAGATAAAAGAAGAATTTTCTGATGAACATATTTTTTTAGTTGACATAATTGTGACTCAACCACCCTAGTTTGCAGATATCGCAAACTACTTGGTTGGAAAGTGGGTCCGCAAGATTTCTCTTACCAGAAAAGAAAAAAGCTTATATCTGATGCAAAGTATTATTTGTGGGATGAACATTAATTATTCAAAAAATATGCAGATAATATCATTAGAAGGTGTGTAACTAAAGAAGATATGAATAAAATTCTATATCACTGTCATGATGGAGAAATTGGAGGACATTTTGCAGCAAATCGAACATCTTTTAAAGTTATAGAAGCTGGATTCTTCTGGCCCACACTCTTTAAAGATTCCAGAGCATATGTAGCACAATATGATAGGTGTGAGAGAACAGGTAATATCACCAAGAGAGATGAGATTCCACTGCAATCAATACATGTATGTGAAATAATTGATGTTTGGGGAATAGATTTTATGGGTCCTTTTCCTTCTTCTCACTCTTTTGAATATATTCTTGTGGCTGTGGATTACGTGTCAAGATGGGTTAAAGCCATCCCCACATGAAAGAATGATGCTCGTACAATGTGTAATTTTCTTAAAAAAATATTTTTACCAGATTTGGCACACCGCGAGTCATCATTAGTTACCAAGGAACTAAATTCATCAATAGGCAATTTTCTGCTTTACTGTCAAAATATAATGTGACTTATAAAACAGGAACACCATATCATGCTCAAACTCAAGGGCAAGTTGAGGTTTCCAATCGCGAGTTAAAAAGAATTCTTGAAAAATGGTTGGAATCTCAAGAAAAGATTTGGCTTTAAAATTAGATGATGCATTATGGGCATACCGAACGGTATTCAAAATGCCAATTGGAACATGTCCATATAGATTAGTCTTTGGAAAAGCTTGTCATTTGCCCGTAGAATTAGAACATAAATCTTTTTGGGCATTGAAAGCACTGAACTTTGATTTAACCTTTGCTGGTAAAAAGCGATTTATTCAAGTTAATGAATTGGAAGAGCTGAGATTGGGAGCCTATGAAAATGCTAAAATTTTCAAAGAAAAAACAAAAAGATGGCATGACAAGTTGCTCCGGCCAAAGAGTTTCGATGTTGAAGATCATGTACTTCTTTACAATAGCCGACTCACGTTATTCCCAGGAAAATTAAAATCCAGGTGGACAGGTCCTTACAATATTATAGGTGTTACTCCATATGGGGCAATTGAAATTCAGAAAAATGGAGGAGACAAATTTAAGGTAAACGGTTACAGGCTAAAATTGTATGTTGGAAGACACTTTGAACAACATGAATCGGTTACTTTGATAGACTGATGAATTCAGCAATTAATAAGTCGAGCTGACGATGTTAAACTCAGAACTAAGATACAAAACCCGTAGCCATTGAGGGAGAAGCAATGGAGCTTCATGTCACGACCCGGATTTTCCACCATCGGGAGTCATGATGGCGCCTACTAGTGGAAGCTAGGCAAGCCAACTATTACTTACATTTTTCATTAGTTACCAAACTCCTCTTAAGACTTTAAATTAAAAACATATAATTACAGCGGATTAATTAAACTTAACGGAAGACTTAGTCAATTTTATCAAATATGATACAGAAACCCAAACATGATACACTACCCAAGACTGGTGTCACAATACTCACGAACTTCTAAGAATAATACACACAATTGTTTGAAAGAAATATAAGTTGTTTATCTCGAATACATGAGATAACAGAATGAAATACATAGATAGAAGAGACAACGGGTCCTGCGGACGCCTGCAAGGCTACCTCGTAGTCTCAGTAGTCAAAATATCCACAATCGTGCTACTGCCGCTGCTGCTGTCCGTAACCTGTATCTGCACAAAAAGAGCGCAGAGTGTAGTATCAGCACAACCGACCCCATGTACTGGTAAGTGCTTGGCCTATCCCATCGAAATAGTGACGAGACTAAGGCCAGTCACCCACAAAAACCTGTACAGTTGAAATATATATACATATACAAACGTTTATAAGGAAAGACTCTGCTCTGAAATAACAGTCAATAACTCATAATATCTAGAGTAATCTAGTCAACAGTATAAATCTTACTTTCATGTCTCAATTCATTTTTTTCATTTCATATCTTGTGGTAGGCGTACCACCCGCTCCCAAATGTAACAATAAGTTATACCTTGTGGTAGGCGTACCACCCGCTCCCAATTATATCAATGAATTATACCTTGTGGTAGGCGTACCACCCGCTCCCAAATATATCAATAAATTATATCTTGTGGTAGGCGTACCACCCGCTCCCAAATATATCAATAAATTATATCTTGTGGTAGGCGTACCATCCGCTCCCAAATATATCAATAGGCTACCGGCAACTATGGTCAATGCCAAGATTTAAGTCTCTTTGTGGACGGTGTGCCACACGATCCCATTTCTTATCATATAAGTGGTCGGCGCGCCACACGATCCCAATTCATAATTATATATATTACCGGCATTTAACCAATAATCTCTGCATCAACAATATTTATAATTACCGGTTTTGAACCAATCAATGATAATAATTCAACAATTTATCTCCATTACCGGTGTGACACCAATAACTCTTAATCAACAATTCATACATAACTAAATTCCTATTCCTTCAAGCTAGGATAGAACAAACACTTACCTCGAAAGTTTACGAACGATTCAATCAATAGCAATTCCTTTTCCTTTCGAATTTGGCTCCAATCCAATCGTATCTATACACAATTGATTTAATATCATCAATTCTACTTAACAAACTAGTTCATATTGCTAAATATGATTTTTACAACATTCTACCCGGAATAGTAAAAATCGACCCCGGGCCCACATAATCGAAACTCAAGTTTCAAACCAAAATAAGATCACCCAATCATCCATGAGTTCAAATATACAATTTGTTCTTAAGTTCGACTCCAAAACGAGGTCTAGATCGCAAATTCTTTGAAAACCCTTACTATACTAAATTCTCAATTTTTCTACCCATTTACACCTATTTAGGCTTAGGAATTCAAATAATATTGATGGAAAATGAAGAAAAAGAGTTAAGAATCACTTACCCAAGAAGTTTGATGAAGAATCGCTCAAAAATCGCCCAAGGAGCTGTGGAGAAGAGAGTTGAACAGAAATGGGATTTTTATCCCGTTTCTGTTCTGTTTTGGGATTAAATTCACTGGGCAACGATTTTGTTCTACGCGATCGCGTGAACGGGGTCGCGATCGCGGAAGGCAAATGTTCAACACGACGCGATCGCGTGGTCAGTGCTGCGATCGCGTAGAAGAATTTCACTGGGGTGGCTTGTTTGTACTACGCGACCGCGTGAACAGGGTCGCGATCGCGTTGAAGGAGAACAGAAAGCTACGCGATCACGTGTAGACGGCTGGGATCGCGTTGAAGAAGAATAGGAAGCTACGCGATCGCATGCAGACGGCTGCGATCGCGTTGAAGAAGAATAGGAAGCTACGCGATTGCGTGCAGGCAGCTGCGATCGCGTTGAGTAATTTGACAAGGCAGTGCGACCGCGTGTACAAGGCCGCGATCGCGTAGAGTAAAATCCCTCTACAGAAACAGCAGAATTTCTGCTGTGTTTTCAAATCCAAAAACACCCCGAACCACCTCCGAAACACTTCCGAGCCCTCGGGGCTCCAAACCAAATATGCACACTAACTCAAAAACATCATACGAACTTGTTCGCGCGATCAAATCGCTAAAATAACATCAAAATCAATGAATTGAGCCTTAAAACTCAAGAATTCTTTCAAATTTCATAATTTCCAAAATTTCCAATTTAAGGCCGAAACACGTCAAACGACGTCCGTTTTCAACCAAACTTTACAGGAAGCGCCTAACCAATATATATGACTTATACCGGGTGTCGGAACCAAAATACGAGCCCGATACCAGTACTTTTTAATAAAAATTCAGTTTCATTTTCCTTAAACATTTTCAGAAAACAATTTAACAGAAAAATTCTTTTACTGGGGTTCTAGACCTCGGATTTCAATTCCGGGCATACGCCCAAGTTCCATATTTTTCTACGGATTTTCTGAGACCGTCAAATCACGGGTCCGGGTCCGTTTACCAAAAATGTTGACCAAAGTCAGCCATATCAATATTAATATCAAAATTCTTCAAATATTTCACATATTTCACATATTTCAACATAAACATTTTCCAGCTTCACGCCCGAACTGTGAACGCAAATCGAGGCAACTATTAATGAGGTTTTCAAGACCTCAGAAGCTCGAAATGATTAATAAAACAAGTGATGACTCTTTGGGTCATCACATTCTCCACCTCTAAAACAACCGTTCGTCCTCGAACGGACAAAAGAAAGAAGTACCTGAGTCAAGGAATAGATGAGGATATCGGCTCCGCATGTCAGACTCGGACTCCCAGGTCGATGCCTCAGGAGGCTGACCCCTCCACTGAACTCGCACAGAAGGAAAACTCTTCGACCTCAACTGTCGAACCTGCCGATCTAGGATAGTTACCGGCTCATCCTCATAGGACAGATCTTTGTCCAATTGGACAGTGCTGAAATCTAACATGTGCGACGGATCGCCGTGATATTTTCGAAGCATGGACACATGAAACACTAAATGTACAGCTGATAAGCTAGGTGGCAAGGCATGTTTATACGCCACCTCCCCCACACGATCAAGAATCTTGAATGGTCCAATAAACCTAGGGCTAAGTTTGCCCTTCTTTCCAAATCTCATCACGCCCTTCATAGGCGATACTCGGAGCAATACTCGCTCCCCTACCATGAAAGCTATATCTCTAACCTTGCGATCTGCATAGCTCTTTTGCCTGGACTGAGCTGTGCGAAGCCTATCTTGAATAATCTTGACCTTATCTAAGGCCTCCTGAACTAAATCCGTGCCCAATAACCGAGCTTCTCCGGTTCAAACCATCCAACCGGAGAACGACACCGCCTACCATACAATGCTTCATAAGGAGCCATCTGGATGCTCGATTGATAACTATTATTATAAGCAAACTCTGCCAACGGCAAGAATTGATCCCACGAACCTCCAAAATCAATAACACACGCCCGTAACATATCTTCCAGTATCTGAATAGTTCTCTCGGACTGACCATCCGTCTGGGGATGAAAGGCTGTACTTAGCTGAACTTGCGTGCCCAACTCTCGTTGAACCGCATTCCAGAAATGTGAGGTAAACTGTGCACCTCGATCTGAAATAATAGAGATTGGCACGCCATGAAGGCGAACGATCTCCCTGATATAAATCTCGGCTAACCTCTCGGATGAATAGGTAGTGGCAATAGGAACAAAATGAGTTGACTTGGTCAGCCTATCAACAATCACCCAAACAACATCAAACTTCTTCCGAGTCTTCGGAAGTCCAGAAACGAAATCCATCGTGATTCGCTCCCACTTCCATTCAGGAAGTTCAATTCTCTGAAATAAACCGCCAGGTCTCTGATGTTCATACTTAACCTGCTGACAATTAAGGCACCGTGCCACATATGCCACAATATCCTTTTTCATTCTGCGCCACCAATAATGTTGACGTAAATCTCGATACATTTTCGTTGCGCCTGGATGAATAGAATACCGCGAACTGTGAGCTTCTTCTAGAATCAATTCTCTAAGCCCATCAACATTTGGCACACAAATGCGCCCTTGCATCCTTAGGATCCCATCAGCATCTAAGGTGACCTGTTTAGCACCTCCTTGCTGAACCGTATCTCTAAGGTCACATAAATAAGAATCATAATATTGTTGATCGTGGATACGCTTCAATAATGAAGAGCGAGCGATCGTGCAAGCTAGTACTCGACTAGGCTCAGAAATATCTAACCTCACAAATCGGTTGGCCAAGGACTAAACATCCAAAGCAAGTGGTCTCTGATTGACTGGAATATAAGCAAGACTACCCATACTGGCTGACTTCCTACTCAAAGCGTCGGCCACCATGTTTGCTTTTCCCGGATGATATAAAATGGTGACATCATAATATTTTAGCAATTCTAGACACCTTCTCTGCCTCAAATTCAACTCTTTCCGCTTAAACAAATACTGAAGACTCTTATGATCGGTGTATACTTCACATGCTACACCATACAAATAATGCCTCCAGATCTTCAATGCGTGAATAATCGCCGCCAATTCTAGATCATGCACTGGATAGTTCTTCTCATGAATCTTCAACCGCCTCGAAGCATAGGCAATAACCTTGCCATCCTGCATTAACACTGCACCAAGCCCAATACAGGAAGCATCACAATAAACAGTATAAGGTCCCGTACCTGTGGGTAAAACCAATACCGGTGATGTGGTCAAGGCTGTTTTGAGCTTTTGAAAGCTCGCCTCACATTCATCGGACCATTCAACTTGAACACCTTTCTGGGTCAATCTGGTCAGTGGGGTTGCAATAGATGAAAATCCCTCTACGAATCGGCGATAATAACCCGCTAATCCCAAGAAACTCCGAATATCTGTGGCTGATGTCGGTCTAGGCCAGTTCTTGACTGCCTCAATTTTCTTCGGATCAACCTGAATACCTGCTGCCGTCACAATATGACCCAGGAATGCAACTGAACTTAGCCAAAATTCACACTTTGAAAATTTTGCATATAGCTGGCTATCTCTCAGAGTCTGTAAGGCCACTCTGAGATGTTGCGCATGCTCCTCCTGACCGCGGGAATATATTAATATGTCATCAATGAAGACTATTACAAACAAGTCTAAATAAGGCCGGAACACCCGATTCATTAATTCCATAAAAGCTGCTGGAGCATTTGTCAACCCGAAAGACATGACCAGAAATTCATAATGTCCATACCGAGTGCGGAACGCTGTCTTAGGGACATCAGATGCCCTAATCTTCAGTCGATGATAGCCAGATCTCAAATCTATCTTTGAAAATACCTTGGCACCCTGAAGCTGGTCAAATAAATCATCAATTCGCGGAAGTGGATATTTATTTTTGATAGTCACTTTGTTTAACTGTCGATAGTCAATGCACATTGTCATCGAACCATCTTTCTTCTTTACAAATAATACTGGTGCACCCCACGGCGAAACACTGGGTCTAATGAAACCCTTTTCAAGTAAATCCTGCAACTGTTCCTTCAATTCTTTTAACTTTGGCGGAGCCATACGATATGGGGGAATGGAAATGGGCTGAGTGCCTGGAGCCAAGTCAATGCAAAATTCAATGTCCCTATCGGGCGGCATACCTGGCAAGTCTGAAGGAAATACTTCAGGAAATTCGCGAACCACAGGCACAGAGTCAATAGAAGGAACCTCAGCACTGGAATCACGGACATAGGCCAAATAAGCCAAGCATCCCTTCCCAACCATACGCTGAACCTTAACATAAGAAATAACATTGCGACTAGTATGACCTAAAATTCCTTTCCACTCTATACGAGGCAAATTCGGCAGAGCTAAAGTCACAGTCTTGGCATGGCAATCTAAAATAGCATGATATGGAGATAGCCAGTCCATGCCTAATATAATATCAAAGTCCACCATATTTAGGAGCAATAAATCAGCACGGGTCTCGAGACCCTCAATTACTATAATACATTACCGATGAACTCGATCAACCACAATAGAATCGCCTACTGGTGTAGACACATGAACAGAGAACACTCAGTGGGTCACTGGGCTGAATCAAGTACGGTGCAAAATAGGAAGACACGTACGAATATGTAGACCCGGGGTCAAATAATGCTGATGCCTTTCTATCACAAACCAAAATAATACCTGTAATGACGGCATCAGAAGACTCAGCCTCTGGTCTGGCGGGAAGTGCATAACATCGGGGCTGTGCCCCACCACCCTGAGCAGTATCTCTAGGACGATCAGCTGCTGGCTGGTCTCTACCTCTATCGGTCCGAGCTCCACCTCTATGACCTCTACCTCCACCTCTATGTCCTCTACCTCCGCCTCTAGCCGGCTGGGCAGGCTGTGGGGGAACTGGGGCCTGAATCATGGCACGAGAACCCTACGGCTGAGATCTGTCAGAAGCTTGAGGGCAATACTTTGCAATATGCCCAAGATCACCGCACGTAAAACAAGCCCTCGGCTGCTGAAAATAGCGAAGTGGTGGTGCACTGATAGGCTGCTGATCAGAGTAGCGTGGCTGAGAATTACGATCACCAGAAGCATCATGAGAAACCTGAAGAGCTGACTGATAAGGTCTAGGAGGATGGCCTCTATCATGAGAATCTCTACCTCCAGACGAGGTACCACTGAATCTACCCGAATTACGAGATCTCTTATCTGATCCATGTCTTGCTCCTCGTGACAGAGCCATCTCGATCCGGCGAACTGCATTAGCCGCCTCCTGAAAAGTGATTTCAGTTCCTGCCCCCAAAGCCATATGTAGTCGAATTGGCTGATTCAAGCCAACAATAAACCTTCTCACCCTTTCCCGATCTGTGGGAAGTATGATAATAGCATGACGAGCTATGTCAATGAACCTAGTCTCGTACTATGTGAAAGATATAGAACCTTGATGAAGACACTCAAATTGCCTACGCAGAGCCTCCCTTTGAGTTTTTGGAAGGAACTTTTCGAAGAACAATTCTACAAATTGGCCCCAAGTCAAAGATGGTGATCCTGCTGGTCTAGATAGACAATAATCTCTCCACCAAGTCTTGACGGATCCAGATAATCGAAAAGTGGCAAAATCAACACCATTAGTCTCCACAATGCCCATAATACAGAGAACCTCGTGGCAACTATATAAAAAGTTCCGGGGATCCTCTGAAGGAGTGCCACTGTATGTGGTAGTGAATAGCTTGGTAAACCTGTCAAATCTCCATAAAGCATCAGCAGACATAGCTGTACCATCATTAGACGGAGTCACAATAACAGGCTGAGCTGCCTCAACTGGCTGAATCACAGGAACCTGAGCCTGAGGAATTACTGGCTCTGGAGTGCGCGTAGCAGGAGTCTGATTACCTCATCTAGCCTGAGAAGTGGCTGGTGCTACTGGAAATAAACCTGCTCTGGTGATATTGTGCATAAAACCTGCTATCCGGACCAAAGCATCGTGAAGATCCGGTGAAAACATAACTCCTCCTGGGACCTGAGCTGGGCCTACTGGAGCTGCTGGGACTGGAATCTCCTCCTCGATATGAGCCTGAGGTTCTGCCACTTGTGCTGCTGCTCGGGGCTGAGCTCTGCCCCTACCTTGGCCTATAGGACGACCTCGACCTCGGCCTCTACCCATAGCGGGAGCTGCCGCTGCTGGGACCTTAGGCTGCTGGTCAGTAGATGAGGATGCACGTGTTCTTACCATCTGCGGAAGAACAGAGTAGAAGTTCAATTAACATTTGAAAGATCAAGTCGCACGACTGGAAAGAATAAAGGGAAAATTTTCCTAACTCTGTAGCCTCTGGAGGATAAATACAGACGTCTCCGTACAGATCCCTCAGACTCTACTAAGGTTGTTCGTGAGTTGTGAGACCTGTACAACCTAGTGCTCCGATACCAACTTGTCACGACCCGAATTTCCCACCATCGGGAGTCATGATGGCGCCTACTAGTGGAAGCTAGGCAAGCCAACTATTACTTACATTTTTCATTAGTTACCAAACTCCTCTTAAGAATTTAAATTAAAAACATATAATTACAGCGGATTAACTAAACTTAGCGGAAGACTTAGTCAATTTTATCAAATATGATACAGAAACCCAAACATGATACACTACCCAAGACTAGTGTCACAATACTCACGAACTTCTAAGAATAATACACACAATAGTTTGAAAGAAATATAAGCTGTTTATCTCGAATACATGAGATAACAGAATGAAATACATAGATAGAAGAGACAACGGGTCCTGCGGACGCCTGCAAGGCTACCTCGTAGTCTCGGTAGTCGGAATATCCACAATCGTGCTACTGTTGTTACTGCTGTCCGTAACCTGTATCTGCGCAAAAAGAGCGCAGAGTGTAGTATCAGCACAACCGACCCCATGTACTGGTAAGTGCCTGGCCTATCCCAATGTAATAGTGATGAGACTAAGGCCAGTCACCCACATAAACCTGTACAGTTGAAATATATATACATATACAAACGTTTATAAGGAAAGACCCTGCTCTGAAATAACAGTCAATAACTCATAATATCCAGAGTAATCTAGTCAACAGAATAAATCTTACTTTCATGTCTCAATTCATTTTTTCATTTCATATCTTGTGGTAGGCGTACCACCCGCTCCCAAATGTAACAATAAGTTATACCTTGTGGTAGGCGTACCACCCGCTCCCAATTATATCAATAAATTATACCTTGTGGTAGGCGTACCACTTGCTCCCAAATATATCAATAAATTATATCTTGTGGTAGGCGTACCACCCGCTCCCAAATATATCAATAAATTATATCTTGTGGTAGGCGTACCACCCGCTCCCAAATATATCAATAGGCTACCGGCAACTATGGCCAATGCCAAGATTTAAGTCTCTTTGTGGACGGTGTGCCACACGATCCCATTTCTTATCATATAAGTGGTCGGTGCGCCACACGATCCCAATTCATAATTATATATATTACCGGCATTTAATCAATAATCTCTGCATCAACAATATTTATAATTACCGATTTTGAACCAATAATTGATAATAATTCAATAATTTATCTCCATTACCGGTGTGACACCAATAAATCTTAATAAAAAATCCATACATAACTAAATTCATATTCCTTCAAGCTAGGATAGAACAAACACTTACCTCGAAAGTTTACGAACGATTCAATCCGTAGCAATGCCTTTTCCTTTCGAATTTGGCTCCAATCCAATCGTATCTATACACAATTGATTTAATATCATCAATTCTACTTAACAAACTAGTTCATATTGCTAAATATGATTTTTACAACATTCTGCCCGGAATAGTGAATATCGACCCCGGGCCCACATAATCGAAATTCGAGTTTCGAACCAAAATAAGTTCACCCGATCATCCATGAGTTCAAATATACAATTTGTTCTTAAGTTCGACTCCAAAACGAGGTCTAGATCGCAAATTCTTTGAAAACCCTTACTATACTAAATTCTCAATTTTTCTACCCATTTACACCTATTTAGGCTTAGGAATTCAAATAATATTGATGGAAAATGAAGAAAAAGAGTTAAAAATCACTTACCCAAGAAGTTTGATGAAGAATCGCTCAAAAATCGCCCAAGGAGCTGTGGAGAAGAGAGTTGAACAGAAATGAGATTTTTATCCCGTTTCTGTTCTGTTTTGGGATTAAATTCACCGGGCAACGATTTTGTTCTACGCGATCGCGTGAACAGGGTCGCGATCGCGGAAGGCAAACGTTCAACACTACGCGATCGCGTGGTCAGTGCTGCAATCGCGTAGAAGAATTTCGCTGGGGTGGCTTGTTTGTACTACGCAATCACGTGAACAGGGTCGCGATCGCGTTGAAGGAGAACAGAAAGCTGCGCGATCGCATGCAGACGACTGCGATCGTGTTGAAGAAGAACAGGAAGCTACGCGATCGCGTGCAGACGGCTGCGATCGCGTTGAAGAAGAACATGAAGCTACGCGATCGCGTGCAGACGGCTGCGATCGCGTTGAGCAATTTGACGAGGCAGTGCGATCACGTGTACAAGGCGATCACGTAGATTAAAGTGTCTATGTAAAAATTGCAGAAAATCTGCCAGTTTCCTAAGGCCAAAAACACCCCGAACCACCTCCGAAACACTCCCGAGCCCTCGGGGCTCCAAACCAAATATGCACACTAACTCAAAAACATCATACGAACTTGTTCACGCGATCAAATCGCTAAAATAACATCAAAATCAATGAATTGAGCCTTAAAACTCAAGAATTCTTTCAAATTTCATAATTTCCAAAATTTCCAATTTAAGGCCGAAACACGTCAAACGACGTCCGTTTTCAACCAAACTTTACGGGAAGTGCTTAACCAACATATATGACCTGTACCGGGCGTCGGAACCAAAATACGAGCCCGATACCAGTACTTTTTAATAAAAATTCAGTTTCATTTTCCTTAAACATTTTCAGAAAACAATTTAACAGAAAAATTCTTTTACAAGGGTTCTAGACCTCGGATTTCAATTCCGGGCAAACGCCCAAGTTCCATATTTTTCTACGGATTTTCTGAGACCGTCAAATCACGGGTCCGGGTCCGTTTACCAAAAATGTTGACCAAAGTCAACCATATCAATATTAATATTAAAATTCTTCAAATTTTTCACATATTTCACATATTTCAACATAAATATTTTCCAGCTTCGCGCCCGAACTATGCACGCAAATCGAGGCAACTATAAATGAGGTTTTCAATACCTCAGAAGCTTGAAATGATTAATAAAACAAGTGATGACCCTTTGGGTCATCACACCTCATAAGCCCGGCATAGATTTGGGGTAATTTATGCTTAATCAATTGATCTAGTCAATATCCAGGTTATTGTACAACCAGAACATCTCATGAAGGCCTCTACAAAAATAGTGTCACCTGTACAAGAGTAACTCCATGGTGATCAGTATGCCTAAGTAACTGGTTGATTAACCATTTAATGAATCAATTCAAAATGTTGGCACAGGTAAATTTGTTGGTTTATATTTAAACCAGGACCAAATGACTGATAAGGTCTTAAATTAATCAGTCTATTACATATAAAAACATGTATAGTCACGCTCTTTCAAAATTGTTTTTCCTTTTATTACAAATATAAAAATAAAATTCAATTATTAGTATTTCTTTCCCTCTTCCTGACAATATTTATTGCATATATTTTTACTTTTATTTAAAAAAATATTTGGTGTCCAAGTTTATGTATAAGGTACTTGGAATAAAGAAGCATAATAGACTTTTTGTTACATAAAGAAAAGAGATGCATATTTCGTTCTCCAAGGCATCTCCAAATATACACTTCTTTTGCAGATCAATCGTTGTGGCATCTATTTTCTCTCTCTATATATCCATCTTTTATTTTATTCTTAATTGTTATTCTTGTATAATCTTAAAGTTTTAAAGTAAAAGTTTACATATTTTTCAAACATAATTTTTCATTTATGCCATATAACTTCCAAATTTGTGATTTTATTTTTGTGAAGGCAAGAATAAGTATCTCCAAATATAAGAGAGTGTTTGAATTGAGAAGCATTATGATCTCAAAGTAGAATCAATAAAATATTTCTAGAACTTGCCCCAAATATCTATCAAGGCAAAATTCTAGACAACGCTATTTTTAGAATGAAATTAGGCTTTCTTTGACACCCTTTTTAGCCTATCTATTTTTAACCACAAATATTTATATTTTTCCTTTTAGCACCCAACTTTGAGCCAAACAAAAAAGAAAAAGAAAAAGAAAAGAGGGATAAACCAATTTTTATTAATACACCATATTGGTTTATCTTATAAAAAGATTGACACTACTCATTCCGGCTATAGTTGTGCAAAAATGATTATTAAAGCAAGCAATAAAGGAATACTTGTGAAGTAATTGTTCTATATCACTACTAAAAAAAATGCACATGAGGAAAACAAGGTGTATATATCTGTAGAATAAATTCTTGGTTCAAGAAGCTTGAATTTAAGGAATCTATTGAGAGAAATGACGATTAAGTGATATTAATTATGGAATTGGAGACCGGAATATTTAGCTCAATCTCTAGAGTTATTTTCTTTGTGTTGTTGTACATAGTTACTTTAGTAAAATAATCGGCTCTCATAATAAAGCTGGATGGAACAAAGTCACTACAACTATATTCCTTTACCTTACCAACATTAAGCCTATCATTACAAGCCTGAAAAAGTCCTAAATTAATTTTAGAAATTAGTGTTGATTCTACATTAGTGGAGACTGACATGAAGGGTAAGCTTATGGACAAAATTTGAGAAACTCGAAATTGTGATCATAATGTTATCAATCTCAAAAGGTTCATCAAAAGAGGAGTTGAAAGTTTTTGGCAAACAAAAGCAGAAGCATAAACAAGGTATAGATTTGGCGACTTGAAAAACTTATAGGTTTTGAATTTTATGTGAAAATTTTATTTATTTACTTTTCTACTCTACAAGAAACAACAATTATTAATAAAATTACTGCCTCGAGGACAAGCAGGGATTCAAGTGTGGGGGAGTTTGATGACTATAATATATTCATATATTATATACTTAATAATAAATTATTTTATATATATATATATATATATATATATATATATATATATATATATATATATATATATATATATATATATATATATATATATATATATATATATATATATATATATATATATATATATATATATATATGTATATATATAATATGTCAATTATCTGTATTTTCTAATAGTATTTTACAGGAAATAAAAATATCATGACAAAGCAATTAATGGGATAAAAAGAGACCATGAGGCATCATGAAAAAAGAGATCACGAGGCATCATGGAAAAAGAGACCACGACGCATCAAGGCAAAAGAACCACGAGGCATCGCAGCACCTTATGAGATTTAATTTCTATAAAAAAGATGTCTTATTTGTGTTGATGGGAGGAGGGGAATATCAAACGTACCTTGCAACATAACTTTTCTCTAGATTTGGTCTTTACTTCTTTCTTTATCTCTTTCACTTTCCTCTTGTAGTTTTTTGAATTTTCTAAGAGTGTTGATATTATTTTAAGAATTTCTTTCTATGTGAGATTTAAATACTCAATAATGGAATAGTCTTTTTCATTGGGATAATTGATGAAGCTCGATATTGTTATAATATTAATCTCAATTTTACTACATGCTTGACCTGAAACTTTCTAGTTATATCTCTATATTGTGCTGGAATATTAGTTTTAAATTAATTATTATCACTTCTATCTATTTATTATCCAAAATTAGTTGTATGTCAATTTTGTAATTCTCACGAAGTAAAATTAATATATGATAACTATTGGGTAAAATAATAGAGTGAGAGTAATTATTTTTAAGCTATCATTCCAAGTCTTTAATCTTGCTTACTTCCATTCTAATTCTCACGGAAGAGTTGGAGTTGGCAAGATTATTGAATTTTTAGTAAAAAGTAATTGCAAGAGGATATTCTATACTATGCTGGAATAAAACAACAACAACCCAGTATAATCCCACTTAGTGGGGTCTGGGGAGGGTAGTATGTACGCAGACCTTACCCCTACCCTAGGGTAGAGAGGCTGTTTCCAAATAGACCCGGCATCCTTCCCTCCAAGAACTACCCACCTTGCTCTTGGGAAGACTCGAACTCACAACCTCTCGGTTGGAAGTGGGAGTTGCTTACCATCAGAGCAACCCCTCTTGTCTACTATGCTGGAATATTAGTTTTAAATTAATTATTATCACTTCTATCTATTTATTCTCCAAAGTTAGTTGTATGTCAATTTTGTAATTCTCATGAAGCAAAATTAATATATGATAACTATTGGGTAAAATAATAGAGTGAGAGTAATTCTTTTTAAGCTATCATTCCAAGTCTTTAATCTTGCTCACTTCCATTCTAATTCTCACAGAGGAGTTGTAGTTGGCAAGATTATTGATTTTTAGTAAAAAGTAATCCCAAGAGTTTTTACTATCTTATAGCGCAATTCAGGCAAGAAAAGTATTTCAGTTTAATCGTTACAAGTCATATATCAATTGATTTACATAATTCTCACAGAGTGTTATTAATGAATTATTTCTTAGTGAGCAAATATAATTGTATTAGCAATAAACAGTTATTCCTAAGAGAAATACATGTAGAACTAAGATTTTATTATTATCACGGTATCGAGTGAATTCAATGATTCCCAACTCTTCTTTTAAATATAAATATTCCAAAAGTTATTTTGTTTCAACTTAAGCAATTTAGATTTTAAACAAACAAAACTTCATCAATTTGGTTCTCTCAAATAGTAGTAAGGATATTATAAGTTTGTAGCTAGATTCTTCATTCTCTGTGGGACGATATCATAAACTATACTAGAATTTGACAAAGTACGAGCAACAAAATCTTATACCCATTGGCCTCTTCATCAGGCCATGACATGGTGTTTTCAGGCTATGAGGATGATGCCTTTGGACTATGACGCCTATGGACAAATTGGCTATACATCAGCCCATGAAATGCGGAGACATGTTACCAAAGGTGATAACAAGACAGAGCTTAGTCTTGTGCAGAGTTTGGGGGCAGAACTTATCCCGAGAGAAGAAGATAATGCAAAATTAAAATAGAGTAACACTTATGCTAAGGAGGACAATGCTAGGTTTCATGAGAAGGTAATGCTTAGCCTTATGAAAAACGAACGCAAAGCTTAGCTTCTTGCAAGGAAGGCAACGCTTAGCCTTATGAAAATAGGGAGGTAGGGCTTAGCCTCGCTATCTTCCGATTCAATGGTGAGCAAGAATCGAGACAAGGCTTTGTCTCATGCAAGGTAAGACAATGCATAGCCTTATGCAAATAAGGAGGAAGGGCTTAGCCTCATGCAAGAGTCGAGACAGGGCTTAGTCTCGCGCAAGGGAAGGCAGTGCTTAGTCTTATGCAAATAAGGAGGCATGGCGTAGCCTCATGCAAGAATCGAGACAAGTCTTAGTCTCATGCAAGGATCGAGATAGGGCTTACTCTCATACATGGATCGAGATAAGACTTAGTATCATGCAAGGGAAGGCAGTGCTTAGCCTTATACAGTGAGGAGGCATGGCTTAGCCTCATGCAATATTGGATATGGGGGTTAGTATCATGCAAGGGAAGGCAGTGCTTAGCCTTACGCATATGAACAAGTAGCAAATAAGAGTAGAATATTTCTTAGCTGGAGAGATATTCGCTTATGGTGGCCTGATTGGTAGTGATTTTTATGTGTGTACATTTGTGGATGATCCTGCTATGTTTGTTGTGCATGCATCCGAAGAAAAATTATGGGTTTTGTAGGGGGAAGGTTGGTTCGTGCTTTCATGTGTTGGCTTTGCTTCGTTCTACTTTGGGGACCCTATTCAAGTTACCCCGAGTAACACCTAGCTGCTATAAAAATAACGTTTTTGTAAATATGCACTTGTTGATGAAATAGAGTTACTTTATTTTATAAAACATAGTGATATGTAATATCAAGTAGATTAGATGAACTAATGATTGTAACACTTTTAGAGACATTGCAGCTTCTTTGCGATAAAACTTTGAGTTTCGTCATCAATATTTTGCCTAGTTTGATATTTTGGTCATTCTACGTGTAGCGAAGTTTGTTGAATCTGCTCCTGATTGTTGAGAATCCTTCTCAAAATTCTGCCCTAGTTACTTAACCAATTTTTGAATTTTTGGCATATGATGGCGTTGGATAGACTTGCTCCAGCATTTTGAGGGTCATCCTCAAAATGCTGCCCAGTTTCTGGTTCTGGGGGAAATGGAAAATTTATTATGATATGATCGAACCCACGGGGATGCCTACATATCCCCTCTTAAATGGGAATCGGGTCAATCATAGTTCAATTACATCATATGAACGAATGTAAATTGTCTAAACATAGTATCTCTTGACTGCATTTGAATTGATTTGTTTCGGACAAACTTCTCCGTCCATTTATGTAAGTATGAGTGCTCCTCCTGTTAGCACCCAGTGAACTATGTAAGGACCTTGCTAGTTGGGAGAGAATTTTCTTTTGGCTTCATCTTGATGCGGGAAGATGTGACGACCCGGCCCGTCGTCATGGGAATTACCACCCCGTTATGTTGAAATTGTATGTTTTATGCTTTTATATCAGTGTTAAGTCTATTGGGTGAGTTAGGAGTGAATTGGATTGAAAATGAGGCATATAGCCTTTGTGAAGGAAACTTGAATAAGGAAAGTCAATCCGGAGTTGACTATTTGGTTAGAGGGCTCGGAATCGGATTCTGATGATTCGGTTAGTTCCGGGAGGTGATTTGTGACTTAGGGGAGCTATCGGAATTGAATTTGGAGGCTCGGTGTAGAAATAGGCTTGAATTGGCTAAGGTTGAATTTTGGCGAAATCCGAACGGTAGGTGAGATTATGATCCGGGAGTCGGAATGGAATTCCGACAGTTGCAGTAGCTTCGTTAGGTGATTTTGGATGTGCCTGCAAAATTTCAGGTCATTCGGACGTCGTTTGGTCGGGTTTTTGATCGAATGTGTAATTCGGAAAGTTTTAAGAAATTTAGGCTTGAATTCGTGTGTAATTGGTGATTTTGATGTTTAGGATGGTGTTTTTATGATTGGAACAAGTTCGTATCATGTTTTGGAGTATGTTGGTGGTTTTCGTTAGGGTCCCGGGGGTCTCGGGATGAATCCGGGGGTCCAAACGGACCATTCTTGGCCAAAGAAGACAGCTGGTTTGCTGTCATAAGTGCATCAGAATTTTACCCTTCGCGATCGCAGAGATAGGGACGCGATCGCGTAAGGTCAAGAACGGAAGCAACGCGATCGCAGGAGCACGGACGCGATCGCGTAGAGTTAACCGGGTGGTCATCGCGATCGCATGAGCATCTACGCGATCGCGTAGAAGAGAAATGGGGTCCAGGGAAAAATGTGCTATGCGATCGCAGGAAGAGGGACGCGATCGCGTGAGGCCGGATGGTTGTACATCGCGATCGCGTGAGGAGAGTCACGATCGCATGAGGGCGAAATGTTTGAGCATCGCGATCGCGTGAGTGGAGTCGCGATCGCGTAGAGCAAATGGGTCTGGCAGAGAATTTAATTGCAGAATAGAGGGGCTACGGGTTCATAAACCCAAAACGCCATTTTTGAGTTCTAGAGAGAGAAACTCACGGGAATTGCTGGTAATTCATTGGGGATTCGTTGGAGGTAAGTTTTGTGGCTTAATTACATCATTTTAACATGAAATGATGGGTTAAATTTCTGTAAATGGAAGATTAAAGGTGGGTTTGAGCCCTAGGCCTAAATTAAAGAAAAACAACTGATTTGAGTGGGCAAATGGAGTCCGATTTTGGTAAATTTTATATGCCTAGACTCGTATCGAGATGAGGATTCCGAATATGTAACGTTTGTAATTTTTCGACAAGCGTACCAAAAGTCGGGTTTTGACAACTTTGGGAATTTTGATGTAAATTGGGTTATATTGATTGGGTGTTGTCCCATTGGCCTAATTTATTGTGTTTCTACTGTATTTGATCAGATTCTACGCATGCGGAGCTTGATTCTCGTGGCAAGGGCATTGCGGAGTAGTCGTCGCGCCGTATTAAGGTGAGTAATAGATGTGGGTGATGACCAGCGGGTTCGAAACCCCGGTATACCACTTTGTGACGCTGTATAGCGGCGAGACACGCACACTCTTGAGAGTGCGGGGTCGATCATGAACTTGGAGACTATATATTAGTCCGACCTGTTGATACTGTATTATTGGCTATTCTCGAGCCGTTGAACCTCCTTCTTGGACGGTTGAGTATATTGTGGGTCGTGAGCCAGTTATTGGATCCCGCGAGGATCGTTATCATTGTCTTATCATATAGACATGCTAGTTTACTACTAGTCCGCAACTATTTTTGTTATTATGCTAATTCCAATCTCTGGAACTTGATATTACTGTTTTCCAACTGAAAAATGATAAAAGAGTTTTCAAAAACTACTTTTGAGCTTGCGAGGCTGTATTTGCATATTAGCTGACTAGTAGTGGATCGGGCTGCGCGCCGCAGCGAGATATATGTTGGATCGGACTGCACGCCGCAGGAATATCTCTATGAGATGTGCTTGGGCTGTAGGAGCCCCTCCGGAGTCTGAACCCCCACGGTGAGCACGGGTACCCAAAATTGGAGTCGGGCTACGCGTCGTAGCGGTCATATCATGCATTGCATTGCATATAGCTACATCTGCTAGCTGTTATGCTATTTATTGGTATTTGTTGGTACAGGTACGGTGAATATTGATTCTATGACAGGGTAGCTGATTATAGTTTTACATAGTGCTTTATTGCGGATTTCTTATCTGTGCTGTCTTACCCTTGTTTATTACCACTGAGTCTGGCAGTACTCATTTTACTCCCTGCACCTTGTGTGCAGATCCAGGTACCTCTCAGCAGTGATCCAGTAGCTGTGCGAGGCGACATCTGTGGGATATACGAGGTAGCTGCAGCGTCCGCAGGACCCGATATTTCTTCCTACTGTCTTTTGATTTTGTATTGACATTTCTTTCCGCACTTGGTATTTTTGTAAACCTTTATACACTCATGTTCAGTAGAGGCTCATGAATCTTGACCCTTGGTCTATGGGAGTTGATGTATTATGGGACTTGGTTCCCCGTTTTCGTTATATGTATCGCTGTTTTTCGTGAACTAATATGTTTAAATGGGTTAAAGAGAGCTTCTAGCTCCATTGTTGAAATTGATTGGTCAGGCTAGCTTAGCAATGTGCTGGGCGCCATCACGACCGGATTTGGGGTCGTGACAAGTTGGTATCAAAGCCTAGGTTTTCTAGGCCTCATGAGTCTTGAGCCGGTTAGTAGAGTCTTGTGGATCGGTACGGGGACGCCCGTACTTATCCTCGGGAGGCTGCGAACCTTTAGGAAAACTTCACTTTTCTTGAACTCGGTCGTGCGATCTTGTTGTTCTGAGAACTGAACTTCTATATTCTATTCTCTCGCGGATGGCGAGAACGCGAGCATCAGGACGAGGTGGACGACCTCCATTGTCACCTGTTAGAGGCCGTGGGCGCGGTCGTGCTAGAGGTAGAGGTAGGGCGGCCGAGCGGTGCCGAGTCGACCCGCCTTGTTGTACCGGTTCGAGAGCGACCCCGGTGGTTGATGCTCCAGCGGCCCCGGTTCAGGGCCGGACTATATCTATTGCTATTCACGGTCTTCGGGAGACTCTTGCTCAAATATTATCGGTGTGCTCGGTTTGGCTCGAGGTAGTTTCCGCTACCGCTACCGTAGCGACATCTCGGTCGGGGGTGGTCGGCGGACCCTGCCGGCTCGCACACCGACCCGGTTGTTCGGGGACTTCGGACACCGAGGCGGTCCCCGCTCGGTGGTTGCACCGGTTATTCCTCCAGCTGCACCAGCTCCGGCTCCAGAGCATATGGTTCAGGTTATGCCCGATGACGAGCGGCGTCGTCTTGAGAGATTTGGCAGACTTCAGCCACCCCATTTTAGTGGCGCCGAGGGCGAGGATGCCCAGGGTTTCTTGGATAAGTGTCAGAAGATGTTGCGTACGGCTGGTATTCTTGAGTCCAGCGGAGTTTCATTTACTACCTTTCAGTTCACTGGTCCCGCATTTGATTGGTGGGAAGCGTTTGAGAGGCGTAGGCCTGCAAGAGCAGCACCTCTCACATGGCAGCAGTTCTCTACTCTCTTTCTAGAGAAATATGTACCTCAGTCTCGTCGCGAGGAGCTACGTCGCCAGTTCGAGTGGTTGATTCAGGGCGACATGTCTGTGACCCAGTATGAGCTTAGATTCACTCAGTTGGCTAGGCATGCCACGTGGATGATCCCCACTGATAGGGAGAGGATTAGGAGGTTCATTGATGGCCTCAACTACTCTATCCGTATTCTTATGACCAGCGAGCGAGTTCTGTCATCATCGTTTGAGCAGGTAGCTAATATGGCACGCTCCATTGAGGCGGATCGTCGCCGAGAGAGAGAGGAGCGGGAGGCCAAGAGGCCTCGTGGTTCTGGTAGTTTCAGTGGTGCTCCATCTAGAGGGCATTCCCAGCAGAGCAGAGGTCGCTCATCTAGATCTTCTCATTCAGGCCGCCCAGAGCAGAGCGGAGGTTCTTATGGTCGTGGTCGACGGGGGTTTCAGCAGGGTCAGTCATCACTTAGTGCCCTCCCAGCCCAGAGTGCAGCACCTACTTCTCCAGCACCAGGTGCAAGTTACGAGTGTGGTGAGTTTGGTCACATGAGGAGGCAGTGCCCTCGACTACGTAGGGGCAGGACTCAGCAGAGGGATCAGCCATCCTCTTCCGCACCATCTCGGTCTAGTAGAGGTGGAGGTCAGTCTTCTCGTGGTCGCCCTAGGGGCGAGGAGAGATCTGGTGGAGGCCAGGCACGGTTCTATGCACTTCACGACAGGCGTGATGCAGTTGCCTCCGATGTAGTGATTACAGGTATCATTTCTATCTGTCACAGAGATGCCTCTGTTCTATTTGATCCAGGGTCCACATATTCTTACGTGTTCTCTTATGTTGCACGTCATTTGGGTGCGACTCGTGGTAGTCTTGATTTACTTGTTCATGTATCCACCCCGTGGGTGATACGATTGTTGTGGATCATGTCTATAGATCCTGTGTTATATCTATTGGGGGTCTGGAGACCCAGGCAGATTTGTTATTGTTGGGGATGGTGGACTTTGATGTTATATTGGGTATGGACTAGTTGTCTCCGTATCATACGATATTGGACTATCATGCTAAGACAGTTACGTTGGCCATTCCTGGTATTTCTCAGATTGAGTGGCGGGGTTCGACCGATTTCGTCCCTAGCCGTGTTATTTCGTTCTTAAAGGCTCGGAAGATGGTTGAAAAAGGGTGTTTATCGTACTTAGCTTTTGTGAGAGATGTGGGAGCTGAGTCTCCTAGCATTGATTCTGTACTCGTTGTGAGGGACTTTCCAGATGTATTTCCCTCCGACTTGCCGAGCATGCCGCCGGACAGGGATATTGATTTTGGCATTGACTTGGTGCCGGGCACTCAGCCCATATCCATTCCTCCTTATCGAATGGCACCGGCCGAGTTGAAAGAACTAAAAGAGCAGCTTCAAGAACTTCTGGATAAGGGTTTCATCCGTCCTAGTGTGTCCCCGTGGGGTGCGCCGGTATTATTTGTTAAAAAGAAATATGGTTCCATACGAATGTGTATTGATTATAGGCAATTGAACAAAGTGACAGTGAAGAACAAGTACCCTCTACCGCGCATAAATGATTTGTTTGATCGGTTACAGGGTGCGAGGGTGTTTTCTAAGATCGATCTTCGTTCAGGCTATCACCAGCTGAAGATCAGGGACTCGGATATTATGAAGACTGCATTCAGGACCCGATATGGTCATTATGAGTTTCTTGTGATGTCGTTTGGGCTGACCAATGCCCCAGCAGCATTTATGCATCTGATGAACAGTGTGTTCGGGCCTTATTTGGATTCATTTGTGATTGTGTTCATTGATGACATTCTAGTCTACTCCCGTAGTCGGGAGGAGCATGCTCAGCATTTGAGTATTGTGTTGCAGAGATTGAGGGAGGAGAAGCTATATGCTAAATTCTCCAAGTGCGAGTTTTGGCTCGAGTCCGTAGCATTTATGGGACATGTGGTGTCTCGTGATGGTATTCAGGTTGATCAGAAAAAGATAGAGGCGGTGCAGAGTTGGCCTAGACCGACCTCAGCTACAGAGATTAGGAGTTTTCTTGGTTTGGTGGGATATTATCGTCGGTTTGTTCAGGAATTTTCATCCATTGCTTCTTCATTGACTAAATTGACCCGGAAGGGTGCACCATTCGTGTGGTCGGATGAGTGCGAAGAGAGCTTTCAGAAGCTCAAGACAGCTTTGACCACAACTCCAGTGTTAGTATTGCCATCAGCTTCAGGTTCGTATATTGTTTATTGTGATGCCTCGAGAGTGGGGATAGGTTGTGTGTTGATGCAGGAAGGTAAGGTAATTGCTTATGCTTCTCGGCAGTTGAAACCACATGAGAAGAACTATCCTGTTCATGATTTGGAGCTAGCCGCCATTGTTCATGCATTGAAGATTTGGAGACACTATTTGTACGGTGTGTCTTGTGAGGTGTATACCGACCACCGTAGTCTCCAGCACTTGTTCAAACAGAAAGACCTTAATTTGAGACAACGGAGATGGCTAGAGTTGCTGAATGATTATGACATTACTATATTATATCATCCGGGGAAGGCCAATGTGGTGGCCGATGCTTTGAGCCGGAAGGCGGTCAGTATGGGGAGCTTGGCATATATTCCAGCTGAGGAGAGGCCATTTGCTTATGATGTTCAAGTGCTAGCCAATCGGCTAGTGAGGTTAGATATTTCGGAGCCCGGCAGGGTATTGGCTTGTGTTGTATCTCGGTCATCTCTATATGATCGTATTCGTGAGCGCCAGTATGATGATCCACATTTGGCTGTCCTTAGGGACGGAGTTCAGCATGATGATGCTAGAGATGTCACCATTGATAGTGACGGCGTATTGAGGATGCAGGGCCGGATATGCGTGCCCAATGTTGATGGCCTTCGTGAGTTGATTCTGGAGGAAGCCCATAGCTCGCGGTATTCTATCCATCCAGGAGCCGCTAAGAAGTATCAAGATTTGAAACAACACTATTGGTGGAGAAAGATGAAAATGGACATTGTCAGACATGTAGCACGGTGCATCAACTGTCAGCAGGTTAAGTACGAGCATCAGAGGCCCGGTGGTATATTTCAGCGCATTGATATTCCTGAGTGGAAATGGGAGAGGGTCACTATGGACTTTGTTACTCGACTCCCTCGGACGGCGAGGAAGTTTGATTCTGTATGGGTGATTGTGGATAGACTGACCAAGTCAGCTCACTTCATTCCAGTTAGTACTACCTACTCATCGGAGCGGTTGGCGGCGATCTTTATTCGAGAGATTGTTCGGTTGCATGGAGTTCCAGTGTCTATCATATCCGACAGGGGTACTCAGTTCACTTCTCAGTTTTGGAGAGCATTTCAGCGAGAGATGGGTACGCGGGTTGAGTTGAGTACATCATTTCACCCCAGACAGACGGACAGTCTGAGCGCACTATTCAGATCTTGGAGGATATGTTGCGAGCTTGTGTGATTGATTTTGGTGGTTCGTGGGATGAGTTCCTACCACTTGCCGAGTTTGCCTACAACAACAGTTATCAGTCGAGTATTCAGATGGCCCCGTATGAGGCATTGTATGGCAGACGGTGTAGATCCCCCGTGGGATGGTTTGAGCCTGGTGAGGTTAGATTGATAGGGACCGAGTTAGTCCAGGATGCTCTGGATAGAGCAAAGTTGATCCAGGAGAGGCTTCGTACAGCACAGTCTCGTCAGAAGAGCTATGCGGACCGTAGAGTTCGAGAGTTGTCTTTCATGGTTGGTGACAGAGTATTGTTGAAGGTTTCACCTATGAAGGGTGTCATGAGGTTTGGGAAGAAAGGAAAGTTGAGTCCCCAGGTACATTGGTCCTTTTGAGATACTTAGGAGAGTTGGAGAGGTGGCATATGAGTTGGCCTTGCCGCCCGGCTTATCCAGCGTTCATCCAGTATTCCATGTGTCTATGCTCCGGAAGTACATTGGAGATCCGTCTCATGTATTAGATTTCAGCACCATTCAGCTTGATGGTGATCTATCCTATGATGTGGAGCCTATTGCCATTTTGGGACGTCGGGTGAGAAAATTGAGGTCTAAGGAGATTGCATCAGTTAAGGTTCAGTGGAGAGGTCGACCCGTGGAGGAGGCCACTTGGGAGATTGAGCGGGAGATACGGAGCAGATATCCTCACTTGTTTGAAACTTCAGGTATGTTTCTTGACCCGCTCGAGGACGAGCGTTTGCTTAAGAGGGGGAGAATGGGACGACTCGGCCCGTCGTCACGGGAATTACCACCCCGTTATGTTGAAATTGTATGTTTTATGCTTTTATATCAGTGTTAAGTCTATCGGGTGAGTTAGGAGTGAATTGGATTGAAAATGAGGCATATAGCCTTTGTGAAGGAAACTTGAATAAGGAAAGTCAACCCGGAGTTGACTATTTGGTTAGAGGGCTCGGAATCGGATTCCGATGATTCGGTTAGTTCCGGGAGGTGATTTGTGACTTAGGGGAGCGATCGGAATTGAATTTGGAGGCCGGTGTAGAAATAGGCTTGAATTGGCTAAGGTTGAATTTTGGCGAAATCCGAACGGTAGGTGAGATTTTGATCCGGGAGTCGGAATGGAATTCCGACAGTTGCAGTAGCGTAGTTAGGTGATTTTGGATGTGCCTGCAAAATTTCAGGTCATTTGGACGTCGTTTGGTCGGGTTTTTGATCGAATGTTGAATTCGGAAAGTTTTAAGAAATTTAGGCTTGAATCCGTGTGTAATTGGTGATTTTGATGTTTAGGATGGTGTTTTTATGATTGGAACAAGTTCGTATCATGTTTTGGAGTATGTTGGTGGTTTTCGTTGGGGTCCCGGGGTCTCGGGATGAATCTGGGGGTCCAAACGGACCATTCTTGGCCAAAGAAGACAGCTGGTTTGCTGTCATAAGTGCAGCAGAATTTTACCCTTCGCGATCGCAGAGATGGGGACGCGATCGCGTAAGGTCAAGAACAGAAGCAACGCGATCGCAGGAGCACGGACGCGATCGCGTAGTGTTATCCGGGTGGTCATCGCGATCGCGTGAGCATCTACGCGATCGCGTAGAAGAGAAATGGGGTCCAGGGAAAAATGTGCTACGCGATCGCAAGGAAGAGGGACGCGATCGCGTGAGGCCGGATGGTTGTACATCGCGATCGCGTGAGGAGAGTCGCGATCGCGTGAGGGCGAAATGTTTGAGCATCGCGATCGCGTGAGTGGAGTCGCGATCGCGTGAGTGGAGTCGCGATCGCGTAGAGCAAATGGGTCTGGCAGAGAATTTAATTACAGAAGAGAGGGGCTACGGGTTCATAAACCCAAAACGCCATTTTTGAGTTCTAGAGAGAGAAACTCACGGGAATTGCTGGTAATTCATCGGGGATTCGTTGGAGGTAAGTTTTGTGGCTTAATTACATCATTTTAACATGAAATCATGGGTTAAATTTCTGTAAATGGAAGATTAAAGGTGGGTTTGAGCCCTAGGCCTAAATTAAAGAAAAACACCGATTTGAGTGGGCAAATGGAGTCCGATTTTGGTAAATTTTATATGCCTAGACTCGTATCGAGATGAGGATTCCGAATATGTAACGTTTGTAATTTTTCGACAAGCGTACCTAAGGTCGGGTTTTGACAACTTTGGGAATTTTGATGTAAATTGGGTTATATTGATTGGGTGTTGTCCCATTGGCCTAATTTATTGTGTTTCTACTGTATTTGATCAGATTCTACGTGTGCGGAGCTTGATTCTCGTGGCAAGGGCATTGCGGAGTAGTCGTCGCGCCTTATTGAGGTGAGTAATAGATGTGGGTGATGACCGGCGGGTTCGAAACCCCGGTATACCACTTTGTGACGCTGTATAGCGGCGAGACACGCACACTCTTGAGAATGCGGGGTCGATCATGAACTGGAGACAATATATTAGTCCGACCCGTTGATACTGTATTATTGGCTATTCTCGAGCCGTTGAACCTCCTTCTTGGACGGTTGAGTATATTGTGGGTCGTGAGCCAGTTATTGGATCCCGCGAGGATCGTTATCATTGTCTTATCATATAGACATGCTAGTTTACTACTAGTCCGCAGCTATTTCTGTTATTATGCTAATTCCAATCTCCGGAACTTGATATTACTGTTTTCCAACTGAAAAATGATAAAAGAGTTTTCAAAAACTACTTTTGAGCCTGCGAGGCTGTATCTGCATATTAGCTGACTAGTAGTGGATCGGGCTGCGCGCCGCAGCGAGATATATGTTGGATCGGACTGCACGCCGCAGGAATATCTCTATGAGATGTGCTTGGGCTGTAGGAGCCCCTCCGGAGTCCGAACCCCCACAGTGAGCACGGGTACCCAAAATTGGAGTCGGGCTACGCGCCGTAGCGGTCATATCATGCATTGCATTGCATTTAGCTACATCTGCTAGCTGTTATGCTATTTATTGGTATTTGTTGGTACAGGTACAGTGAATATTGATTCTATGACAGGGTAGCTGATTATAGTTTTACATAGTGCTTTATTGCGGATTTCTTATCTGCGTCTTACCCTTGTTTATTACCACTGAGTCTGGCAGTACTCATTTTACTCCCTGCACCTTGTGTGCAGATCCGGGTACCTCTCAGCAGTGATCCAGTAGCTGTGCGAGGCGACATCTGTGGGATATACGAGGTAGCTGCAGCGTCCGCATGACCCGATATTTCTTCCTACTGTCTTTTGATTTTGTATTGACATTTCTTTCCGCACTTGGTATTTTTGTAAACCTTTATACACTCATGTTCAGTAGAGGCTCATGACTCTTGACCCTTGGTCTATGGGAGTTGATGTATTATGGGACTTGGTTCCCCGTTTTCGTTATATGTATCGCTGTTTTTCGTGAACTAATATGTTTAAATGGGTTAAAGAGAGCTTCTAGCTCCGTTGTTGAAATTGATTGGTCAGGCTGGCTTAGCAATGTGCTGGGCGCCATCACGACCGGATTTGGGGTCGTGACAGAAGATCTTCCCCACCACCAACTATCCTGGTGCAAATTGTCTTGGTCTGACCTTTTTGGTGAAAGCTCTGTACATTATGTTATGATAAAGTCGATTGTGACATACTGTGTTCATTTTTTTTCCGTCTATAAGGGCCAGTTGATCATAGCGGCTCCTTATCCATTCTGCATCACTGAGTTCGGCTTCATGTATCATCCTTAAGAAAGAATTTCTACTTCGACTGGAATGATGTCTCTGTACCATAAACCAGTAAATAGGGGTTGCCTAGTTGATGTGCAGACCATAGTGCGGTATCCTAATAGATCAAAGGTTAACTTATTATGCCATTGTTTGTGGTTTTTGTAACGACCCGACCAGTTATTTTTGAAATTTACGCCCTAATCCCCAATTAACTATTTCCCCTAAGTTCATTTATGCTATTTTGGTTTGCCGGGAGGTTCGGTTCTAGAATTTGGAGTGTTTTGGGACACTTAGTCCCTAAATGAGATCTTTTTAGTTGAAAAATGGCCTGTATTCGGAATAGTGCTAATACAACCTCGGAACAGAAATCCAATGGTTCCATTAGCTCCGTTAGGTGATATCGGGGTTGGGAGCGCGTTCGGAATATATTTTGGAGGTCTGTAGCTCAATTAGGCTTGAAATGCCGAAGTTTGAATTTTTAGAAATTCGATCGATAGGTGAGATTTTGATCCAGGAGTTGGAATGGAATTCCGACAGTTGTAGTAGCTTCGTTAGGTGATTTTGGATATGTCTGCAAAATTTCAGGTCATTCGGACGTCGTTTGGTCGGGTTTTTGATAGTATGTAGGTTTCAGAAGTTTTGGTTGAAACTTAGGCTTGAATCCGCCATGATTTGATGATTTATTTGTGTAATGATATGTTTTTATGATTGGAACAAGTTCGTATCGTGATTTGGAGTAGGTTGGTGGTTTTGGTTGAGGTCCTAGGGGCCTCGGGGGTGTTTCCGGGGGTCAAACGGACCATTTTGAGTTGATGAAACAGGTCAGATTGCTGTATTAATGTTGCAGAAGATTTGTTCTTCACGATCGGGGGAGTGATGTCGTAATCGCATAGATATTTTGGCAGGACACATTTTTTTGTTCTTCGCGTTCGCGTAAGTGGGTTCGTGATCGCGTACTGTTGGGCAGGAGTACATCGCGATCGCAGTGTCAAGGTCACGATCGCGTACGTGTGGAATTTAAAGCATCGCGATCGCGTAAAGGGAGTCGTGATCGCGTATAAGAATTTGGGGACTTTGGATTTTGTTCATCGCGATCGCGGGGGCTGGGTCGCGATCGCGATTAAGCATTTCAGGGCCTGATAGAAACAGTTATAATAATTTCATCCGCGAGGGTTTCACCATTTTTACAAAAACTAGGGAGCTCGATTTTGAGTGATGTTTCGAGTGATTTCCAGAGATAATTGTTGGGTAACGATTTCTTACTCCTTTGTGATCATTATTCACTAATCCAAACTCAATTTCTTCCTTTAGTTTCGGATTTGGGGTGTAAATTGGGGTGAGTTTCATAGAACACACTTTGATGATTTGGAGGGGAAAATGAACTCCGATATCGATAAATTTTATATGGTTAGACTCATGAGAGTACGAGGGTTCTGAAAACATAAAAAAATTTGATTTCAAGCCGATGGTTGGAGGGGTATTTTGGTCATTTCACTCATTTTCGCGTCATATCTTTAATTTTATCAGTTTAATTAGTTACTTGTGATGTTATTTACACTATGTAATTGGTTCGAATAGATTTGGGCCACTCGGAGTCGGATACTCGTGGCAAGGGAGTCATTTCTTAGCGGTTTTGTACCGGAATTGAGGTAAGTGACTTGTCTAACCTTGCGTGGGGGAAAGTTCTCCCCTAGGACATTATGTGTTGATTTAAATGCCTTGTACGCTAGGTGACGGGCATGTACTTGCGTAGATTGTTGAAAAACCACCTTACTTGAACTGTTCAAATCGTGATATCCTTGTTATTTAATTGATTCAATTGTAAGATTTATCTGGTGATAGTTTGAGAAGCATGATTAGATAGGATTATCTATCTAAGTGCCTACTTGTCTTAATTGAACTTCCTGGAACTTGTTGAGACTGGATTTGGTGTAATTTGTAGCTATGTACTTCATATTTCTCGGTGTTTTTTTCCTCTTATTGATTGTGTTTGTGTTTGTGGACTGCAGGTTCAATTCTCGGAGATCCGATGCTACTGAGGTAAAGGACTGCGTGTTCAATTCCTGGGGATCCTGAGATATTGAGATATAGACTGCGGGTTCGATTCCCGGAGATCCTGTGATACTGAGATAAAGGACTGCGGGTTCAATTCCCGGAGATTTGGAGATACCGATATACGGACTGCGGGTTCAATTTCTTGAGATCCTGTGATACTGAGATAAAGGAGTGCGAGTTCAATTCCCGGAGATCCTGTGAGACTGATATATGGACTGTGGGTTCGATGCCCGGAGATCTTGAGTTGCTGAATATAGAGAGGGACTGCGGGTTCAATTCCCAGAGATCCTGGACTTGTTGATTTGTACATTTTTTTGTTGATTTCTCCTTGTTAGCTTAATTGTAGATGGTTGTAGTATTTACCTTATTCCTGTTATTTTAGTCTTATTCTTATTTGAACTGCACGATATTATTATTATCATTATTTTTATTATTTCTCTGTAGGGCCCTGACCTTCTTCATCACTACTCCATCGAGGTTAGGCTTGGCACTTACCGAGTACCGCCGTGGTATACTCATGCTACTCTTCTGCACAGTTTTGTTGTGGAGATCCAGGTACATCAGGACATGCGCACTACAGGTGATCTAGCAGTACTTCAGGAGACTCAAGGTATGATCTGCTACGTCCGCATATCCGGAGGGTCTTCTTCTATTCATCTTAGCGACATCAGTTATTTCTTTATTTTCATTGTGTAGACACTCTTGATATATAGAGCCACAGTGGTACTCTTTCTTAGTTTGTGTTGCCCGTGAGTTTCCGGGTCTTGGTAGTCATGTTTTCTTCTGGTATTTGGCGAAGTGTATGTGCCGAGCGTCACTTGCTACATTCTTTTACGTTATTCCACTGTTATCTTATTTTTTTTCTTTCATGAAAGTGTATATTCCGCATTGTGTTAGGATTACCTAGTTGCGAAGACTGGGTGCCGTCATGACATGTTCACGATTCGTGAACTAGGGCCGTGACAAGTTGGTATCAGAGCTCTAGGTTCATAGGAGTCACGGGACACAGACCGGTTATTTAGAGTCTTACTAATCGATACAGAGACATCCGTATTTATCTACGAGATGATATGTAACTGTTTAGGGAACTCTTCATTTCTTTTGAATTCCTTGTCGTACGATATTTTGGCACCAAATCTAAACTTCTATTTCTATTCTCTCACAGATGGTGAGGACACGTGCTACTCGTGAGGATCAGGCACATGCGCCCCCAGCTGCCACCGCCAGAGGCCGGGGCCGTGGTAAAGGTCGAGGACACGCCCGAGGTGCAGCCACAGCACCCACGGCGCTGCCGCTGAGGCACCACCGGTGGATCAGGTTGGAGCGCAGGCACCTGATACACCTACTAGAGTTGCTACTACTCCAGCACTCCAGGAGACCCTGGCCCAGTTTATGAGCATGTATACTACTCTAGCTCAGGCGGGGTTGCTTCCTCTCACTGCAGCTACATCTCAAGCCGGGGGAGGGTCCGAGACTCCCACAAAATTACACCTGAGCAGCGAGTGCCCATGGGGCGGGTTCTAGAGATTATTACTATGCCCTCTGCCGCCCCATTACAGCCCGAAGGTGGGCCAGCTGCCTCCGAGGACGAGCAGCGTAGATTAGAGAGGTTTAAGAAATATGATCCCCCAGTGTTCAGTGGCTTGGCTTCAGATGATGCATTGGGATTTCTGGAGGAGTGTCATCGTATCCTCCATACTATGGGTATAGTGGAGACCAGTGGGGTTTTCTTTACTGCTTTTCAGCTTCGAGGGGCCGCTTATGATTGGTGGCGCACGTATGAGTTGGATAGTCCAGATGAGTCTGCCTCGTTGACCTGGACACAATTTTCTGATGTGTTTTTGAGGGAGTTTTTTCCCCAGAGCCTTAGGGATGCTTGGCGATCGGAGTTTGAGCGGTTGCGTCAGGGCTCTATGATAGTATCGGAGTATGCTATCAGTTTCACCCGGTTAGCCAGGCATGCACCGGCCTTGGTAGCCACGGTACGGGAGAGAGTGCGGAGGTTTATTGAGGGCCTTATTCTGTCGATCCGGTCCAGCATGGCTAGAGAGCTGGAGACAAATGTACCGTATCAGCAGGAAATGAGTATTGTCAGGCGAATCGAGGGTATGCTCCCTAGAGAGTATTGTCAGACAAATGTACCGTATGTACCGTATGTACCGTATCAGGAAATGAGTATTGTCAGACAAATGTACCGTATCATTTCTCTGGTGCCTGTACTTTAGCAGGCGATCATTTTGGCAGGGGTTATTCCGGTCGCCCAGTTCATTCAGCATTGCCAGCAGCTGATAGTACTCCAGCTGTTCCACCACCTCAGGAGCCTTATTATGCTCCCCCAGTTTCCACTGCGCCTCACGTGTGGGGTACCTCCAGGGGTCAGTCCAGCGAGAGCATGGCTGGTCAGTCACAACCACCGCGTCCTCCCAAGGCATGTTTTGAGTGCGGGGATACTCGCCATCTGGTTAGGGAGTTCCCCAGGCATAAGAGAGGAGCACCTCCACAGACTTTGCAACCTCAACGTGGTTTACAAGGTCAGTAGGCCATCGTTCCACCCCAGCTGCCACCCCACCTGCCCAGCCAGCCAGGGGCGGGGGTCAGGGTGTTAAAGGCCGCCCTCGAGAGAGGGGTCAGGCCAGATTTTATGCTATTCTTGATCGCGCTGCAGTTGTCGCCTCCGATTCTATTATCACATGTATTATCTTGGTTAGTTATAGAGAGGCATCGGTTCTATTCGATCCTGGTTCTACGTTTTCATATGTGTCCTCTTATTTTACTTCACATCTGGGTGTGCCTCGGGATTCTTTTAGTGCCCCCATTTATGTTTCTACTCCGGTGGGAGATTCTTTGGTTGTGGACCGTGTGTATCGGTCGTGTTTGGTCACTATTTGTGGTTTTAAGACTAGAGCTGATCTTTTGTTGCTCGGTATGGTTGATTTTGATATTATTTTGGGCATGGACTGGTTGTCGCCCCACTATGTTATTCTTGATTGTCACGCCAAGACCGTGACGCTGGCTATGCTAGGCATTCCACGTATTGAGTAGAGTGGTACTCTAGATCACACCCCCAGCCGTGTTATTTCATTTCTCAAAGCTCAGCGTATGGTTGAGAAGGGGTGTGCAACTTATCTAGCTTATGTGAGGGATGTCGGTGTTGACACTCCTTCTATTGATTTTGTCCCAGTGGTACGTGATTTCTCTGATGTATTTCCAGCTGATCTCCCGGACATGCTGCCTAACAGAGATATCGATTTTGGCATTGACTTATTGCCGGGCACTCAGCCCATTTCTATTCCTCCGTACCGCATGCCTCCTCCTGAGTTGAAGGACTTGAAGGATCAGTTACAGGAGTTGTTGGGTAAGGGTTTCATTCGACCCAGTGTTTTGCCTTGGGGTGCTCCTTTGTTGTTTGTGAAGAAAAAGGACGGTTCTATGCATATGTGTATTGACTATCGCCAGTTGAACAAAGTCACAGTGAAGAACCGGTATCCTTTGCCACGTATTGATGACTTATTTGACCAGCTACAGGGCGCACAGGTGTTCTCCAAGATTGATTTGCGCTCTGGTTCTTATCAGCTAAAGATTCGGGAGTCAGATATCCTGAAGACTGCCTTCAGGACTCGGTATGGTCATTACGGGTTTCTCGTTATGTCTTTCGGGCTGACTAATTCCCTAGCAACTTTTATGCATTTGATGCACAGTGTATTCAGGCTGTACCTTGACTCGTTCGTGATTGTTTTCATTGATGATATTTTGGTATATTCTCGGAGTTGGGAAGAGCATGAGCAGCACCTGAGGATAGTGCTTCAGACTCTGAGGGAGAAGCAATTATATGCAAAGTTCTCTAAATGTGAATTTTGGCTGAGTTCGGTGGCATTTCTAGGCCACGTGGTGTCTAGCGAGGGTATTCGAGTGGATCCGAGGAAGGCGGAGGCTGTGCAGAGTTGGCCCAGGCCCTCCTCAGCTACTGAGATTCGTAGCTTCCTTGGTCTGGCAGGTTATTACCATCGTTTTGTAGAGGGGTTCTCCTCGATCGCAGCACCTATGACCATTTTGACCCAAAAGGGTGCCCTTTTTCAACGGACAGAGGAATGTGAGGTGAGCTTTCAAAAGCTCAAGACAGCTTTGACTTTGGCCACTATCTTGATATTGCCTACCGGTTTAGGGTCCTATACGGTATATTGGGATGCCTCACGGGTTGGACTCGGCGCAGTGTTGATGCAGGACTGTAGAGTGATTGCCTACGCGTCCCGACAGTTGAAGGTTCATGAAAAGAAGTACCCTATCCACGATCTTAAGCTAGCTGCCATTTTTCACGCCTTGAAGATTTGGCGTCATTATTTGTATGGGGTTCCTTGTGAGATTTACACTGATCATCGGAGCTTGCATCACTTACTTAAGCAGAAGGACCTTAACATGCTTCAGAGGAGATAGTTGGAGTTGTCGAAGGACTATGATATTACCATTCTTTATCACCTGGGCAAGGGTAATGTGGTTGCCGATGCCTTGAGTCGCCAGGCGGAGAGCTTGGGGAGTTTGGCATATCTGCCAGCTTCGGAGAGACCTATGGCGATGGATGTTCAGGCTTTGGCCAGGCAGCTTGTTAGATTGGACCTTTCGGAGCCCAGCCGAGTTTTGTTTTGTGTGGTTTCTCGGTCTTCTTTATTTGATCGCATCAGAGAGCGACAGTTTGATGACCCTTATTGGCAGGATCTTTAGGACAAGGTTCGACGTGGTGATGCCTGAGATGTAACCATTGGGGATGACGGAGTGATGAGGATGCATGGGCGTATCCGTGTACCCAATGTAGATGATCTTCGAGAGCTGATTCTAGCAAAGGCCCATAGCTTGCGGTATTCCATCCATTTGGGTGCCGCGAAGACGTATCAGGACTTGAGGCAGCATTACTGGTGAAGGCGGATAAAGAAGGATATAGTTGACTTTGTTTCTAGGTGCCTCAACTGCCAGTAGGTAAGTATGAGCATCAACGTCCAGGTGGGTTAATGCAGCAGATTGAGATCCCAGAGTGCAAATGGGAGCGCATCATCATGGACTTCGTATCTGGACTTCCACGGACCGTGAGGAAGTTTGATTCCATTTGGGTTATTGTGGATCGGCTGACCAAGTCCACCCATTTCATACCCGTGTGCACCACGTACTCATCGGAGCGGCTGGCGGAGATCTACATCAGGGGGATAGTCCGGCTTCATGGTATTCCAGTTTCCATCATTTCAGAAAGAGGCACTCAGTTTACTTCACTATTCTGGAGAGCCATACAGCAGGAGTTAGGTACTCGGGTGGAGCTGAGCACAGCATTTCACCACCAGACTGATAGGCAGTTCGAGCGCACTATTCGGATTTTAGAGGATATGCTCCGTGCGTGCGTGATTGAGTTTGGAGGTTCATGGGATCACTTCTTGCCACTGGCGGAGTTTGCTTATAACAACAGCTATCAGTCCAGTATTTAGATGGCACCGTATGAGGCCCTATATGGTAGGAGGTACAGGTCCCCCGTGGGTTAGTTCGAGCTGGGCGAGGCTAGACTGCTAGGTACTAAGATGGTCCAGGATGCCATGGACAAGGTCAAGGTGATTTAGGACAAAATTCGTGTAGCCCAGTCTAGACAGAAGAGTTATGCAAACAAGAAGGTTCGTGGTGTGGCTTTTATGGTTGGCGAGCGGGTTCTACTTCGGGTCTCGCCCATGAAGGGCGTCATGAGGTTTGGGAAGAAGGGGAAGCTGAGTCCGAGATTCATTGGCCCTTTTGAGATTATGAGGCGTGTTGGGGAGGTTGCTTATGAGCTGGCCTTACCTCCCAGCCTAGCCGGAGTCCATCCCGTATTTCATGTCTCCATGCTCTGAAGATACCATGGTGACCCGTCGCATGGTGACCCGTCGCACGTGTTGGATTTCACTTCTATTCAGCTAGACGAGGATCTGTCTTATGTCGAAGAGCCAGTGGCCATTTTGGACGAGCAAATCAGGAAGCTAATGTCAAAGAACATCGCTTCAGTGAAGGTACAATGGCGGGGTCAGCCCGCCGAGGAGGCGACTTGGGAGACCGAGTAGGATATGCGCAGCCAGTACCCTCATCTCTTCACCACTTCAGGTATGTTTTCTATGCTCGTTCGAGCACGAACGAATCTTAAAGTGTGGGAAGATGTAACGATCTGGCCGGTCATTTTTGAAATTTATGCCCCGGTCCCTAATTAACTGTTTCCCCTAAGTTCATTTCTGCTATTTGGGTTTGCCGGGACGTTTGGTTCTAGAATTTGGAGTGTTTTGGGACACTTAGTCCCTAAATGAGAGCTTTATAGTTTAATAATGGCCCGTATTCGGAACAGTGTTAAGACGACCTCCGAACGGAAATCCGATGGTTCCATTAGCTCCGTTAGATAGTTTCGGGGTTGGGAGCGAGTTCGGAATGTATATTGGAGGTCTGTAGCTCAATTAGGCTTGAAATGCCGAAGTTTGGAATTTTTGGAAATCCGATCAATAGGTGAGATTTTGATCCGGGAGTCAGAATGGAATTCCAACAATTGCAGTAGCTTCATTAGGTGATTTTGGATATGTCTACAAAATTTCAGGTCATTCAGACGTCGTTTGGTCGGGTTTTTGATAATATGTAGGTTTCAGAAGTTTTGGTTGAAACATAGGCTTGAATCTGCCATGATTTGATGATTTTTGTTTGTAATGATATGTTTTTATGATTGGAACCAGTTCGTATCATAATTTGGAGTAGGTTGCTGGTTTTGGTTGAGGTCCCGGGGGCCTCAGGGGTGTTTCCGGGGGTCAAACAGACCGTTTTGAGTTGATGAAACATGTCAGATTGTTATATTAATGTTGCAGAAGATTTGTTCTTCGCGATCGCGGGAGTGATGTCGCGATCACATAGATGTTTTGGCAAGTCAGATTTTTTTGTTCTTCGCATTCCCGTAAGTCGGTTCGCGATCGCGTACTGTTGGGTCGGAGTACATTGCGATCGCAGTGTCAAGGTCGCGATCGCATACGTGTGGAATTTGAAGCATCGCAATCGCGTGAAGGGAGTCGCGATCACATATAACGAATTTGGGGACTTTGGATTTTGTTCATCGCGATTGCAGGAGCTGGGTCGCGATCGCGATTAAGCATTTCAGGGCCTGACAGAAACAGTTATAATAATTTCATCTGCAAGGGTTTCACCATTTTTACAAAAACTCAAGCTAGGGAGCTCGGTTTTGAGTGATTTTTCGAGTGCTTTTCAGAGATAATTGTTGGGTAACGATTTCTTACTCCATTGTGATCATTATTCACTAATCTAAACTCAATTTTTTCCTTTAATTTCGGATTTGGGGTGTAAATTGGGTGAGTTTCATAGAACAAACTTTGATGATTTGGAGGGACAAACGAACTCCGATTTCGATAAATTTTATATGGTTAGACTCGTGAGAGTACGAGAGTTCTGAAAACATAAAAATATTTTTATTTTAAGCCGATGGCTGGAGGGGTATTTTTGTCATTTCACTTATTTTCGCGCCGTAGCTTTAGTTTTTCAGAGTAATTAGTTACTTGCGATGTTATTTACACTATGTAATTTGTTTGAATATATTTGGGCCACTCGGAGTTGGATACTCGTGGCAAGGGAGTCATTTCTTAGCGATTTTGTACCGGGATCGAGGTAAGTGACTTATCTAACCTTGCGTGGGGGAACCTTCTCCCCTAGAATATGTATGTGTTGATTTAAATGCCTTGTACGCGAGGTGACGGACATGTACTTGCGTAGATTGTTGAAAAACCACCTTACTTGAACTGTTCAAATCGTGATATCCTTGTTATTTAATTGATTCAATTGTAAGATTTATCTGGTGATAGTTAGAGAAGCATGATTAGATAGGAATATCTGTCTAAGTGCCTACTTGTCTTAATTGAACTTCCTGGAACTTGTTAAGACTGGATTTAGTTCTCTTATTGATTGTGTTTGTGTTTGTAGACTGCGGGTTCAATTCCCTGAGATCCGAAGCTACTTAGGTAAAGGACTGCGAGTTCAATTCCCGGAGATCCTGTGATACTAAGATAAAGGACTGCGGGTTCAATTTTTGGAGATCCAGAGATACTGATATACGGACTGCGGGTTCAATTCCCGGAGATCCTGTGATACCGAGATAAAGGATTGCGGGTTCAATTCCAGGAGATCCTGTGAGACTGATATATGGACTGCGGGTTCGATTCCCGGAGATCCTGAGTTGCTGAGTATAGAGAAGGACAGCGGGTTCAATTCCCGGAGATCCTGGACCCTTTGATTTATACATTGTTGTGTTGATTTCTCCTTGTTAGCTTAATTGTAGACGGTTGTAGTATTTACCTCTTTGCTGTTATTTCAGTCTTATTCTTATCTGAACTGCTCGATATTATTATTATTATCATTATTTTTATTATTTCTTGGTAGGGCCCTGACCTTCCTCGTCACTACTCCATCGAGGTTAGGCTTGGCACTTACTGAGTACCGCCGTGGTGTACTCATGCTACTCTTCTGCACACTTTTGTTGTGCAGATCCAGGTACATCCGATCAGGCGCACTACAGGTGATCTAGCTGTACTTCAGGAGACTCGAGGTATGATCTGCTACGTTCGCAGATCCGGAGGGTCTTCTTCTATTCATCTTAGCGACATCAGTTATTTCTTTATTTTCGTTGTGTAGACACTCTTGATATATAGAGCCAGAGTTGTACTCTTTCTTAGTCTGTGTTGCCTGTGAGTTTCTGGGTCTTGGTAGTCGTGTTTTCTTCTGGTATTTGGCGAAGTTTATGTGCCGATTGGCACTTGTTACATTCTTTTACGTCATTCCGCTGTTATCTTTTTTTTCTTTCATGAAAGTGTATATTCCGCATCGTGTTAGGCTTACCTAGTCGCGAAGACTGGGTGCCTTCGTGACATGTTCACGATTCATGAACTAGGGTCGTGACAGTTTTCTACCATCTTCCTTAGTATCTTATTGATGTTCTTGTTGGCATCTTCTATTACTCCATTAATTTGAGGTGTGTATCTTTTAGAGTTTTTGTGCTTGATTTTAAAGGTTTTACACATGGATTTCATCAAGTCACTGTTGAGATTGGCGGCATTATCGATGATAATGGACTCGAGAACCCCGATTCGGCAAACAATATGATCCTTGACAAAATCTACGATGACTTTCATGGTTATAGCTTTGTAGATGCATGTTCCACCCATTTTGTGAATTAGTCGATAACCACTAAAATGAATCGGTGCCCGTTAGAATCGGTGGGCTTGATTGGACCAATGACATCCATTACCCGGGCAGCAAAAGGCCATGGTACACTTGTTGCATTGTGCTAATTTGGTGGTATCTTTATCATGTCTACATGTACCTGGCATTGGTAGAATTTTTGTACATACTGGATTCGTTTCTATGGTCATCGAAAAATATCCATCTCTTAGTATCTCCTCGGCTAGAACAAATACGTTCATATACAGGCCGCACATTCCGACATGTATCTCCTCAAGCAATCCGGAAGCCTCCTCTACGTCAATCAGGAGTTCTCTTATACAAGGTTCCTCCGCTTTAGAAGAAGTGATTGGATAACCTCCACAACGTGCGTTCTGAGTATGGTTTGCCTGCTTTGGATATTCTCATTTTGCCAAATATTCTTTGATGTCGTGGAATCAAGGTTTTCCATATGTTTCCTTTTAAACATGAGCACAGTAAGCTGACTGGTTGTAGGTCTCCACCGGGATGGGATCGATGAAATTATTATCTGGATGTTGTATCATTGATGATAAGGTGACCAAGTGCGTCTACGAACTCGTTCTGGACTCTTGGAACATCTTTGAATTATATATTTGTGAATCTCTTCATTAGTTCTTGCACATGATACAAGTATGGTAGCATCTTGGTGTTTTTCGTAGTCTATTCTCCTTGAACCTAATGTTCCAGAAGATCTGAATCTCCAATTACCAGTAACTCTTGTATATTCATATTGATGGCCAAATTGAGCCCCATGATGTAGGCCTCATATTCTTCTATATTTTTGGTGTATGAAAACCTAAGCTTTGCAAATATCGGGTAATGCTGACCTGTTTTTGATACCAAAATTGCTCCAATACCCACTCAATTGAAGTTTGCAGCCCCGTCAAAGAACATTCTCCAACCGTCGTATGCTTCAGCAATGTCCTCTCCTACGAATGACACTTCTTCGTCAGGAAAATACATTTTTAGTGGTTCATATTCTCCCCCTACAGGTTTTTTTGGCAAGATAGTTTGCCAATGATTGTCCTTTGAACACCTTCCGAGCTACATAGACGATATCGAACTCACTTAACAATATCTTCCACTTAGGTAACTTCCCGATTGGCATGGGCCTCTGAAAGATATACTTCAAGAGTGTCCATCCTGGATATGAGGTATGTGGGCACATAACTAATGCCTTAATTTCTGAGCTATCCAGGTCAAAGCACAGCAAATGCGTTCCAGCAGAGAGTATCGTGCTTCATAAGGTGTAAACTTCTTACTCAGGTAGTATATGGAATGCTCTTTTCTGTATCGTCATGTTGTCCCAAAACACATCCAAAAGCTTCTTCTAATAAAGATATATAGAGCATCAATGGTCTCCCAGGTTCTGGCGGGACTAGGACTGGTAGTGTGGACAGGTATTCCTTGATTTTGTCAAAAAGCCTTATGACAATCTTCGGTCCAACTAGTTTCAGCATTTTTCCTCATCATTTTGAAGATGGGTTCACATATTACCGTGAACTGTGCTAGGAAGCGGCTGATGAAGTTGAGGCATCCTAGGAAGCTCATTACATTCTTTTTGCTCTTTGGTGCTGGTAACTCTTGTATACCGTTAATTTTGGAGGGGTCCAACTCGATTCCACAACGGATGACAATGAATCCCAACAGTTTTCCTACAAGAACCCCGAATACACAATTCGCAGGGTTCAATTTTAGATTGTACCTCCTTAGCCTGTCAAAGAACTTCCTCAAGTCTGCTATGTAATTGGTGGCCTTCTTGGATTTGATGATGAAATCGTCAATATACACCTCTATTTCATTGTGTACCATATCATGGAATATGGTTTTCGTGGCTATCACAAGTAGCCCCAACATTTCTAAAGGCCGAAAAGCATCATCTTGTAGCATTACACTCCCTATATTGTAATGAAGGATGTTCTTTTTGTGTCTTCTTCGTCCATCCAGATTTGGTGATAACCCGCGAAGCAATCTACAAAGGATTGTAGTTCATGCTTGGGGCAATTGTCAATCAGGATGTGTATATTTGGCAATGAAAAATCGTCCTTGAGACTTACTCTATTAAAATCTCGATAGTCAAACACACCCTAAATTTCCTATCTTTCTTCGAAACTGGTACAATATTGGCTAACCAGGTTGGGAACTCAACTACCTTGAGAAGTTTGGCTTTGATATGCTTAGTGACTTCCTCCTTGATTTTCAGACTCATGTCTGGTTTGAAATTTTTGAGTTTCTGCTTCACAGGTGGACACACTGGATTGGTAGGAAACTTATGAGCCACTACGGATGTGATGAGACCAGTCATGTCATCGTATGACCGTGTAAAGGTATCCTCATATTCCTTTAGGAAACAAATTTAATATTACTTCTCTGACGGTGATAGGTGAATGCTTATGCGAATCTCCTTGATGGTCATCATGTCTCCCATGTTAATTGCTTCGGTTTCGTCTAGGTTGGACTTAGGTTTTTTCTCAAATTACTCAACCTCTCTGACAACTTGCTCAGGTATTTCATCTTCTTCTTCTAAGTCAATATCCTTATATTTCATTGTCTCATTACATATCATAGTCATCGGTTCATTAGGAAAATTAATAATAACACTGTAGAAGAGAAATTGGAAATTTAATAATCAATAATAAATAGCAATACATTAATAAAATTTGAAAATATCCAAAACAGTTACAGCTCGATGACTCGAGCAATTATTTCAAAACAAAAAGCGTCTTTAAAACAAAATTACTGAAAATAGCTTAAATGCCTAGCATGGTTATAAAAGCAAATCAAGCTAAATTGCCAAGCTACCCAGGAACTCGGCGGGCCAAGGGTGGTGTGGTGATCCGATTCCCGAGAACAACTCCCTTCTCTACAATCTCAATGGTTAGGCCTTCTTCCTTCTCCTCCGCAGTTATCGCACTACAATCCATATCCTCGTCTTCCAGGAACAAGTTACTTATTCCAGCCTAAGCTTCTTCCTCTGCAGATCCTAATATTGTATTGACCTGATGAAAAGTCTAACCCAGATGTAGCACTAGTTGCTCAAAAGGTTAATAAGGACCACGCCATGGTGGTGACCAATCATCATATTCCTGCCAGTTGTACTGATAGTTTGATACCTAAGTCCAAAGGTGGTACCGTGACGTTTCAACTGTATCGGTTTAATAATGCCTGAGAGATTCTTCCCAAGTCCTTTGTTGGGTTCATATCCAGACCATGCCATTATGCTTTCTATTTTGTTACTCCACCACCTATCCTTCTTAATTGCATTAACATGTTCAATGTGGTGATAAGTTTCTCTACCCAGCCTTCTTCTATTCTCGATAATCAAGAAGGTTTACTGGTGTAAATGGGGTTACTTCTATCTACGTGAATAATTACCCACGGCGGTTTCACTCGAACTTCACGGCTTGGTGCAGCGTGGAAGACACAACTCCAATGGCATGTACCCAAGAGCGACCCAGTAGAAGATTGTATGTAGTTGATATGTCTAGTACTTGGAACTCAAAATCGGACCAAGTTGGCCCCATTTGCAGGCAAAGGTTAATCTTCCCAATCGTGGCCCTTTGCGACCAATCAAAGGCTTTCATGTCCATACTTCCTATCAGCATCTCATGGAAATCTTTGCCCAATCTTTTCAGAGTCATGGACAAGTGTTGAGGCTCGAGCCCCCATCTATTACCCTGGCAATGAATTTATCTTTAGACTGTACCGTGATATGCAGTGCTCTGTTGTGATTAAACCTTCAGAGGGTAATTCATCCTCGTGGAAGGTGATCTTGTGACTCTCCAGCACATACCCTACCATGTTGGCCATCTCTCTACTAGTGATATTTTTTGGCACATAAACTTTATTTGACACCTTTTTTAGAGCACTCCTATGTGCTTCTGAATTTTGCAATAGCGACAAGATGGATATCTGGGCGGGAGTCTTGTTTAAATAATCGAAGACTGAGTACTGCATCACCTATACTTTCCTCCCGAGATCATTTGGCCCAGTTTCAATAATAGGTTGCTCAGTATCAATCTCCTTGCTTGATCCTCCCAAATCTTTGGGTGTATAGATCCTTCCAGTTCGGGTCATTCCCTTTGTGGACCCAAATTCTTCTATCTTTGTTTTTTCCTTTCGCCTAGCTTCAGAAACATAGTCCCACGGTATGATTTTGGACTTAAAGGAGGTGTGGTTGCTACTGTCACTGTGAAAGGTGCAGCCACTTCTACCTCATATGGAACAGGTATGGCTCTAGGTGGTGCTACATCAACCTCAAATGGAACTATGTAGTTACCTCAACTTCGACTGATGGCCGTGTCTGTACCACGATAGGAGTGAGTGTGATTGTAAGTTTAAAGTCATCGCCTTCCCAAATAAGCCTGATTGACCCCTCAGGATCCCATTCTTCATCCGTCTCTATCACATGTACCCTATCACTCTTATGATTTGCAAGAAGATTGTTGCGGACATTGGATGCAGCTTCCTTTGCATGTATGACCTTGTTATCAATCAATATCTGAATCTTATCTTTCAATTTCCGACACTCGTCGATGGTGTGCCCTTCCATACAAGAATGATATGCATAGGTTTTATTTTGGTTGACCAATTGAGATGAATTCTCCATTTTCACAGTAGGAATAAGGGTGACATAACCAGCAACCTTCAGTCTTTCGTACATCTGGTCAATGGGTTCAGCAATGTCGGTATATTGTCTAGGTGGTTTGCGATCAAAGTTAGGTCGGGGTTTCTAGCAATTTGGATTCAAAGTAAATTATAGTAGACTGGCTAGGTATTATAAGTGTGATAGGCGGTGGCGGATTGGAAATATCTGTGAGGTGAGGGTTGGTACGTAGGTGGAAGTGTTTGATATGTGAGTGGAGATTTTGGGACTTGGTCCACCATCAATGCCCCTACTGCTTTCTTCTTTGACATGCCCCCTAATTGTAATGCTTTACTTGTGGCCTGCAGTGCCTCAAATTTGTCACTATCCCAGTTTTGATACCTTCTTCGATCTTTTCTCCAAGTTTGATGATATCGGAGAACTTGTGATTCTCAATGACCATTAGCCTTCCATAATACTTTGGTTCATGTGTCTTGACAAATAATTTGTTCATTTATTTCTTGTATAATGCTGGTCTGACCTTGGCTGCTTCTGACCTCCACCAAGAAGCATACTTGCGAAAAGTCCCAGTTGGCTTCTTCTTTACGTTCTGGATATAGAAGACATCTGGTGCATTCTCCATATTAAACCTGAATCGGTCCATGAATTCTAATGCCATGCTCACCATATTGGCCCATTTTTTAGGATTCTTGCTTATGTACCAGGACAAGGCATCCCCAGTAGGGCTTCTTGTGAAGAGCTTCATTTCGATCCTTTCATCTTTTTGACCCCCACGAGCTTGTTATAATAAATTCTCAAATGAACCTCAGGATCACTTATTCCATCAAATATTTTGAACTTGGGAGCTTTGTAACTCTCCGGCAGTTCCACATCTGGTTGTATGCATAAATCCTCATAGTTTAGATCTTCTATCCATTTACCTCCTTAAACACCTTGAACTCTAGTTGTAAACTTCTTGAGCTTCTTGGCCATGTTTTTGATGGGCATGTCCTTCTTAGCCGATTCTGGTGTATAAGAGATTGGTTCATTGGAGTGAGCTTGTGTTTCCACATATATGGGGTTTTTTTGGTAGGTGTCAGGGATTTGGGTGTAGTGGTGATCATTGGTGGAGTTTTGAAGATCGAGAACAGGGTGAGGTATGTTCTGAGAGGTGTGATATGTAGTGGTATGTGTGTACTGGTTGGTTGATGGTGGTGTTGTGGAGGAGTTGGTACCGATAGAGGATTGGGGTTTTGGGGTGGTGCAACATATTGATGGGGTGCGGGAGGATTTTATGGATGTTGGTTTGGCGTATTTAGAGGAGGTGATGGGTTTTGAACATTTTGTTGGTTAATGTATGGGACGTTTAGGGTGAGGGAAAGGTTTTTCAAGTTGCGGACCTACTTAAGTTCTCCTTATAACTCAAGTATTTTCTGCTCTAATCGTAGGACCAACTCATTCTGTGCCAGAGTGCTTCAATTGTGTGAAGTTTTGATATTCTCGGCGTTTTCCTTTCGAATGCCACTCAAGTCATCCATCTTAGCTTTCCCTCTGCTTTTTGTATTACTTGGAGGAGGAGGGTGCGGAGGGCTTCTAGATCCGGTGTGATATGCTGATGTTGCTAGTATGAGCGAACCAACCTTAGGGGATGGGAATAATAAAAGTAAAGAAAAACAAAAGGTAAACAAGTTAGTAAGGATTCTGAAAAAATGCATGCAGTATTTAAACACATATTGCAGGAACGTAAATTTGCATCCTAATTTGGGAGTCTTTTTGTCCCCGTGGTAAGCCTAGCGACAAATAGATTTAGAGAATTTCAGTACCAATAATTGCCTCGTTTCATTAATATAAAAATAGATGAACCCAAAACGACACTAAATAAGATAAGTCACTACTGGCACATCGACTTATTACATTTTAAAAAATAAATAAACCTAATCTACTTAGTCCTAGAAGGACCTTCTCCAAGTTGGATGCTCTTGTCGATCAGATCCCAGTTTGCACAAGTTCAGTAGTAAGTATGCCCTTGCTAAATGTCCTCCTTCACTTCCCTCCGCGTTCTGTCAATCGGTGACTCTCTTCCTCATATTTCCCTCTAATTCCATCAGACTGTACTCTAGATATTCTAACATTTCGCTTGATTTAACATCCCTCTCTCTCTATTCATTGATTAGTTCCATGTCAGTCTTGTGTTGCTCTAGGTGTTCGGCCTCGGACTCGTGAACTCTTTAGTGCAGCTTGTTATATTTCACATGTGCTTCGGCAACTTTATCTATGACCCTATTTCCAGGACCAATGTGATGACCCAAAAGGTCATCACTTGTTTTATCAATATTTTTCGAGCTTCTCAGGCCTTGAAAACCTCATTTATAATTGCCTCGATTTGCATGCATAGTCCGTGCGCGAAGCCGGAAAATTTTTATGTTGAAATATATGAAATATATGAATAATTTGAAGAATTTTGATATTAATATTGATATGGTTGACTTTGGTCGACATTTTTGGTAAACGGACCCTGACCCGTTATTTGACAGTCTAAAAAAATACGTAGAAAAATGTGGAACTCGGGCGTAAGCCGGGAATCAAAATCCGAGGTCTAGAACACCGGTAAAAGAATTTTTCTGTTAAATTATTTTCTGAAAATGTTTAAGGAAAATAAAACTGAAATTTGATTAAAAAGTAATGGTATCGGGCTTGTATTTTGGTTCCGACGCCTGGTACATGTCATATATATTGCTTAAGCGCTTCCTGTAAAGTTTGGTTGAAAATAGACATCGTTTGACGTATTTCGGCCTTAAATTGGAAATTTGGAAGTCTATGAAAATTTGGAAAGATTCTTGAGTTTTAAGGCTCAATTAATAGATTTTGATGTTATTTTGGCAATTTGATCGCGCGAGCAAGTTCGTATGATGTTTTTGAGTCTATGTACATATTTGGTTTGGATCCTCGAGGGCTCGGGTGAGTTTCGGATAGGTAACAGGATGTTTTGGACTTAGAAAATCTGATATTTTTGTTGTCTACTGGTATCTGGTACATTACTCTATGCGATCGCATTGAAGCCCCTGCGATCGCATAGAGTAAATTTTTGTTGCCCATTTTTTTCCATTTGATCGCAATGGTAGCCCTACGATCGCATAGTTTTGTCTGTCCCTTCTATGCGATTGCATTATCCCTATGCAATCGCATAGAGTAAATTTTTGAGGCCCAGAAATCCTTCTATGCGATCGCATACCAATCCCTGCGATCGCATAGAGCAAGTTCAGCCCCTCATTGTTTTCTTCTATGTGATCGCATCACTAGCCCTGCGATCGCATAGAGCAATTTTTCTGCTCCCTCATTTTCTTTGTTTTCCATTTTTTTCCATTTGATCGCAATGGTAGCCCTACGATCGCATAGTTTTGTCTGTCCCTTCTATGCGATCGCATTATCCCTATGCGATCGCATAGAGTAAAATTTTGAGGCCCAGAAATCCTTCTATGCGATCGCATACAATCCCTGCGATCGCATAGAGCAAGTTCAGCCCCTCATTGTTTTCTTCTATGCGATCGCATCACAGGCCCTACGATCGCATAGAGTAAATTCACCCACTGATTTTTAATTTCTGCAAAACAGAACAGACGGGATAAAATCTCATTTTCTCAAACTCTCTCTTCTCCAAACAGCTTATTGGGGCAATTCTTTGACGACTTTCATCAAACTTTTTGGGTAAGTGATTCTTGACTTGTTTTCTTCATTTTTCATCAAAATTAAATGAATTCCTAGGCCTAAACATGTGTAAATGGATAGAAAAATTAGAGAAATGAGTATAGTTAGGGTTTTCAAAGAATTTGCGATCTAGACCTCGTTTTGGGGTCGAACTTAAGAACAAATTCCATAATTAAACTCGTGGATGATTGGGTGAATTTATTTTGGTTCGAACCTCGTGTTTCGATCGTAGGGGCCCGGGGTCGATTTTCACTATTCCGGGCAGAATGTTGTAAAAATTATATTTAGTCATTTGAATTAGTTTGTTAAGTACTATTGATAATATTAAATCAATTGTGTATAGATACGATTGAATTTGAGCCAAATTGGAAAGGAAAAGGCATTGCTACGGATTGAATTGATCGTAAACTTTCAAGGTGAGTGTTTGATCTATCCTAGCTTGAGGGAATATGAATTGAGTTTATGTGCTAATTGTTATATATGGGTCTTAAATGGATTAAATTCCTATTAATCTTATGTGATTATATGAAAGGAATTATTATTGGTTTCATACAGGTAATATATATAAATTGTTGAGTAAAGATTATTGGTGTCACACCAGTAACATACATATATTATTGATTAGTTATTATTTATTGGTTTTATACCGGTAATATAAATGTTGTTAAATTACAAAATTATTGGTTTTACACCGGTAATATAAATGTTGTTGAAGCTGAAGATTATTGGTTTAATACCGGTAATACATTTATATACATATTGTTGATCAGAGATTATTGGTTCAATGCTGGTAATATATGTTAAAGAATTGGGATCGTGTGGCATGCCGACCACTTATATATTAAAGAATTGGGATCGTGTGTCATGCCGATCACTTATATAATAAGAAAATAGGATTGTGTGGCATGATGACCACTTATATAATAAGAAAATAGGATCATGTGGCACGCCGTCCATAAAGTTATATGATTATTGGCACTGGCCGTAGTTGCCGGTAGCCTAATATTAAATCTGGGAGCGAGTGGTACGCCTACCACAAGATACGAAATGAAAATGAATTGAGACATAAAAGTAAGTTTTATTCCATTGTTCAGATTATTTCTCATATTATATATATTATTGGTTTCTACTTCAGAGCATGTTCTTTCCTTATAAATGTTCAATAATGTTTCCTGCTGTTGTATATGTATATATTTTAACTGTATAGGTGTATATGGGTGTCTGATCCTGGCCTCGTCACTACTTCGCCGGGATAGGCCAGGCACTTACCAGCACATGGGGTCGGTTGTGCTTATACTACACTCTGCGCTCTTTTTGCGCAGATACAGGTTGCGGACAACAGCAACGGCAGTAGTACGATTATTGATATTTCGACCACCGAGACTTCAAGGTAGCCTTGTAGGCGTCCGCAGGACCCGTTGTCTCCTCTATCTTTACTTTTCAGTCTATTACCTCATATATTCGAGATAAACAACTTATATTTCTATCAGACGGTTATATGCATTATTCTTTGATGTTCGTGAGTATTGTGACACCAGTTCTTGGGTAGTGTATCATGTTTGGGTTTCTGCATCCTATCTAGTAAAATTTGCTATGTCTTCCGCTAAATTTATTTGTTCCGCTGTAATTGCATAATTTTATTTAAAGTCTTGAAAAGAGAGTTGTAACTAATGGAAATGTAAGTAAGAATTGGCTTGCCTAGCTTTCACTAGTATGCGCCATCATGACTCTCGATGGTGGGAAATACGGCTCGTGACAAGTTGGTATCGGAGCTCTAGGTTGCACAGGTCTAACAACTCACGAACAACCTTAGTAGGGTCGGAGGGATTGGTACGGAGACGTCTGTATTTATCCTTAGAGGCTACAGAGTTAGGAAACGTTTCCCTTTATTCTTTCCTGTCGTGCGACTTTGGTCCTTGAAATGTTAATTGAATTTTTACTTTGTTCTTCCGCAGATGGAAAGAACACGCACTTCCTCATCCACTGATCAGCAGCCCGAGGCCCCACCAGCAACAGCTCCCGTTAGGTGCAGAAGCCGAGGTCAAGGCTGTCATTGAGGCTGAGGTAAGGGCAGAGTTCAGCCCCGAGCAGCAGCACAAGTGGCAGAACCTCAGGTTCATATCGAGGAGGAGGTTCCAGCCCCAGCAGTTCCAATGGGCCCAGCTCAAGTCCCAGGAGGCGTTATGGTTACCCCGGATCTTCACGATGCTCTAGTCCAGATAGCAGGTTTTATGAACAGTATCACCAGAGCATGTTTACTTCCAGTAGCATTAGCCACTTCTCAGGCCGGATGAGGTAATTAGACTCCTGCTACGCGCACTCCGGAGCCAGTAATTCCCCAGGCTTAGGTTCTTGTGATTCAACCAGCTAAGGTAGTTCAGCCTGTCATAGTGACTTAGGCTAGTGATGGTGCAGCTATGTCTGCTGACGCGTTATGGAGATTGGACAGGTTCACCAAGCTGTTCACTACCACCTACAGTGGCACTCCTTCAGAAGATTCCCAGGACTTTCTATATAGCTGCCACGAGGTTCTCCGTACTATGGGTATCGTGGATACCAATTGAGTTGATTTTGCCACTTTTTGATTATCTGGATTCACCAAGACTTGGTGGAGAGATTATTGTGTATCTAGGCCAGTAAGATCATCATCTTTGACTTGGGGCCAATTTGCAGAATTGTTCTTGGAAAAGTTCCTTCCAGTAACTCAAAGGGAGGCTTTGCGCAGGAAATTTGAGCTTCTTTATTAGGGTTCTATGTCTGCCACACAGTACGAGACTAGGTTCATTGACCTGGCTCATCATGCCATTGTCATACTTCCCACAAATAGGGAAGGGTGAGAAGATTTATTGATGGCTTGAGTCAGCCAATTCATTTGCAGATGGCTGTGCGACAGAGACTGAAATAACTTTTCAGGAGGCGGCCAATGCAGCCCGCCGGATCGAGATGGCTCTGTCATAGGGAGCAGGTCATGGGTCGGATAAGAGACCCCGTAATTCAGGCAGATTCAGTGGTACCTCATCTGGAGGTAGAGATTCTCATGGTAGAGGCCACCCTCCTAGGCCTTATCAGTCAGCTCTTTAGGTTTCTCACGATGCTTCCAGTGGTCGTAATCCTCAGCCACACTATTCTGATTAGCAGCCTATCAGCATACCACCACTTCGTTATTCTCAGCAGCCGAGGGCTTGTTACACGTGTGGTGACCTTAGGCACATTTTCAGGTATTGCCCTCGAGCTTTTAACAGCTCTCACCAGCAGGGTTCTCATGCTATAGTTCAGGCCCCTGTTTCCCCATGCCTGCCCAGCCAGCTAGAGGTAGGGGTAGAGGACATAGAGGTGGAGGCAGAGGTCATAGAGGTGGATCCCAGACCGATAGAGGTAGAGACCAGCCAGCAACTGATCGTCCTAGAGATACTGCTCAGGTTGGTGGGTCCCAGCCCCGATGTTATGCACTTTCTGCCAGACCAGAGGCTGAGTCCTCAGATGTTGAGTCCTCAAATGCTGTTATTACAGGTATTATTTTGGTTTGTGATAGAGAGGCATCAACATTATTTGACCTTGGGTCTACATATTCGTACGTGTCTTCCTATTTTGCACCATACTTAGTTCAGCCTAGTGATCCACTGGATGTTCCTGTTCTTGTGTCTACACTAGTAGGTGATTCTATTGTGGTTGATCGAGTTCATCGGTCATGTATTATAGTGATTGAGGGTCTTGAGACCCGTGCTAATTTATTGCTCCTAAATATGGTGGACTTCGATATTATATTAGGCATGGACTGGCTATCTCCATATCATGCTATTTTAGATTGCCATGCCAAGACTGTGACCTTAGCTCTACTGAATTTGTCTCGTATAGAGTGGAATGGAATTTCTATTCATACTAGCCACAATGTTATTTCTTATGTTAAGGCTCGGCGTATGGTTGAAAAAGGGTGTTTGGCTTATTTAGCCTATGATCGTGATTCCAGTGCTGAGGTTCCTTTTATTGACTATGTGCCCGTGGTCTACGAATTTCCTGAAGTGTTTCCTTCAAACCTGCCAGGTATGCCACCCGACAGGGATATTGATTTTTCATTGACTTGGCTCTAGGCACTCAGCCCATTTCTATTCCCCCAAATCGTATGGCTCCGCCAGAGTTAAAATAATTGAAGGAGCAGTTGTAGGATTTACTTGAAAAGGGTTTCATTAGACCTAGTGTTCCGTCGTGGGGTGCGCCGGTATTATTTATAAGGAAGAAAGATGGTTCGATGAGAATGTGCATTAATTATCGACAGTTGAACAAGGTGACTATCAAAAATAAATATCCACTTCCGCGAATTGATGATTTATTTGATCAGCTTCAGGGTGCCAAGGTATTTTCAAAGATAGATTTGAGATCTGGCTATCATCAGCTGAAGATTAGGGCATCCGATGTCCCTAAGACAGCGTTCCGCACTCGGTATGGACATTATGAATTTCTGGTCATGTCTTTTGGGTTGACAAATGCCCCAGCAGCTTTTATGAAATTGATGAATTGGGTGTTCTAGCCTTATTTAGAATTATTTGTAATAGTCTTCATTAATGACATATTAATATATTCCCGCAGTCAAGATGAGCATGCGCAGCATCTCAGAGTGGCTCTGCAAACTCTGAAAAATAGCCAACTATATGCAAAATTTTCAAAGTGTGAATTTTGGCTAAGTTCAGTTGCATTCCTGGGTCATATTGTAACAGAAACAGGTATTCAAGTTGATCCAAAGAAGATTGAGGCAGTCAAGAACTGGCCTAGACCGACATCAACCATAGAGATTCGGAGTTTCTTGGGATTAGCAGGTTATTATCAGTGATTCATGGAGGGGTTTTCATCTATTGCAACCCCATTGACCAGATTGATGTAGAAAGGTGTTCAATTCGAATGGTCAGATGAATGTGAAGCGAGCTTTCAGAAGCTCAAGACAGCCCTAACCACAGCACCGATATTGGTTTTACCCACAGGTATAGGACCTTATACTGTTTACTGTGATGCTTCCCGTATTGGTCTTGGTGCAGTGTTAATGCAGGATGGCAAGGTTATTGCCTATGCTTCGAGGCAGCTGAAGATTCATGAAAATAACTATCCAGTTCATGATCTAGAATTGGCGGCGATTGTTCACGCATTAAAGATCTGGAGGCATTATTTGTATGGTATGGCACGTGAAGTATACACCGATCACAAGAGCCTTCAGTAACTGTTTAAGCAGAAGGAGCTGAATTTGTGACAGAGAAGGTGGCTAGAATTGTTGAAAGATTATGATGTGACCATTTTATAACATCCGGGAAAGGCCAACGTGGTGGACGATGCTTTAAGTAGGAAGTCAGCCAGTATGGGCAGTCTTGCTTATATTCCAGTCAATCAGAGGCCGCTTGCTTTGGATGTTCAGTCCTTAGCCAACCGATTTGTGAGATTTGATATTTCTAAGCCTAGTTAAGTGCTAGCTTGCACGGTCGCTCACCTTTCATTATTGGTGCGTATCCACGATCAACAATATAATGATCCTTATTTATGTGACCTTAAAGACACAGTTCAGCGAGGAGGTGCCAAACATACCACCTTAGATGCTAATGGAATTCTGAGGTTGCGAGGGTGCATTTGTATGCCAAATGTTGATGGGCTTAGAGAATTGATTCTAGAAGAAGCTCACTATTCACGGTATTCTATTCATCCAGGCGCATCAAAGATGTATCAGGATTTGCGGCAGCATTATTTGTGGCGTAGAATGAAAAAGGATATTGTGGCATATGTGGCACGGTGTCTGAATTATCAGCAGGTTAAATATGAGCATCAGAGACCTGGCGGTTTATTTTAGAGAATTGAGCTTCCCGAATGGAAGTGGGAGCGGATCACTATGGACTTCATTTCTGGTCTCCCGATGACTCGGAAGAAGTTTGATGTTGTTTGGTTATTGTTGATAGGCTAACCAAGTCAGCTCATTTTTTTCCGGTTTCCACAACCTATTCATCCGAGAGATTAGCTGGGATTTATATCAGGGAGATTGTTCGCCTTCATGGTGTGCCTATCTCTATCATTTCAGATCGAGGTATGCAGTTTACCTCACATTTCTAAAAGGCGGTTCAACATGAGTTGGTCCCCCAAGTTAAGCTAAGTACAGCCTTTCATCCCCAGACGAACGGTCAGCCTGAGAGGATTATTCAGATATTGGAAGATATGCTTCGAGTGTGTGTTATTGATTTTGGAGGTTCGTGGGATCAATTCCTGCCTTTGGCAGAGTTTTCTTATAATTATAGCTATCAATCGAGCATTCAGATGGCTACTTATGAAGCCTTGTATGGTAGGCGGTATCATTCTCCGGTTGGATGGTTTGAACCGGGAGAAGCTCGGTTGTTGGGTAGGGATCTAGTTCAGGAGGCCTTAGATAAAGTCAAGATCATTCAAGATAAGCTTCGTACAGCTTAGTCCAGGAAAAAGAGCTATACAGATCGCAAGGTTCGAGATATAGCATTCATGGTTGGGGAGCGAATATTGCTCCGAGTGTCGCCTATGAAGGGCGTGATGAGATTTGGAAAGAAGGGCAAACTTAGCCCTAGGTTTATTGGCCCATTCGAGATTTTTGATCGTGTGGGAGAGGTGGCTTATAAGCTTGCCTTTCCACCTAGCTTGTCAGATGTGCATCCAATGTTTCATTATGCTCCGAAAATATCATGGCGATCCATCGCACGTGTTAGATTTCAGCACTGTCCAATTGGACAAGGATCTATCTTATGAGGAGGAGCCGGTAGTTATTCTACACTAGCAGGTTCGACATTGAGGTCGAAGAGTTTTCCGTCTGTGCGAGTTCAGTAGAGAGGTTAGCCTCCTGAGGCATCGACTTGGGAGTCCGAGTCTGACATGCGGAGCCGATATCCTCATCTATTCCCTGACTCAGGTACTTCTTTCTTTTGTCTGTTTGAGGATGAACGGTTGATTTAGAGGTGGAGAATGTGATGACCCAAAGGGTCATCACTTGTTTTCTCAATCATTTCGAGCTTCTAAGGCCTTAAAAACCTCATTTATTATTGCCTCGATTTGCGTTCGCAGTTCGGGCGCGAAGCCGGAAAATTTATGTTGAAATATGTCAAATATTTGAAGAATTTTGATATTAATATTGATATGGTTGACTTTGGTCATCATTTTTGGTAAACGGACCCGGACCCGTGATTTGACGGTCTTAGAAAATCTGTAGAAAAATATGGAACTCGGGCATATGCCCGGAATCAAAATCCGAGGTCTAGAACCCCGATAAAAGAATTTTTCTGTTAAATTGTTTTTTGAAAATGTTTAAGAAATATGAAACTGAAATTTGATTAAAAAGTAATGGTATCAGGCTCGTATTTTGGTTCTTATGCCCGGTACAAGTCATATATATTGGTTAAGCGCTTCCTATAAAGTTTGGTTGAAAACGGACGTCGTTTGACGTGTTTCGGCCTTAAATTGGAAATTTAGAAGTTTATGAAAATTTGGAAAGATTCTTGAGTTTTAAGGCTTAATTCATAGATTTTGATGTTATTTTGGCGATTTGATCGCGCGATCAAGTTCATATGATAATTTTGAGTTAGTGTACGTATTTGGTTTGGACCCCCGAGGGTTGGGGTGAGTTTCAGATAGGTAACGGGATGTTTTGGACTTAGAAAATCTTATATTTTTGCTGTCTACTGGTATCTGGTACATTATTCTATGCGATCTCATATGCGATCGCATAGAGTAAATTTTTGTTGCCCATTTTAGTTCTATGCTATCGCAATGGTAGCCCTGCGATCGCATAGTTTTGTCTGTCCCTTCTATGCGATCGCACAGCATACTTCGCGATTTCATAGAGTAAATCTGAAGTCCAGGAAATCCTTCTATGCGATCACATTATCCATATGCGATCGCATAGAGTAAAATTTTGAGGCCCAAAAATCCTTCTATGCGATCGCATACCAATCCTGCGATCGCATAGAGCAAGTTCAGCCCCCTTTTTTTTTTATGCGATCGCATTACTGCTCCGCGATCGCATAGAGCAATTTTTCTGCCCCCTCATTTTCTTCTATGCGATCGCATCGCAGGTCCTACGATCGCATAGAGTAAATTCGTCCAGTGACTTTTAAGTTCTGCAAAACAGAATAAACGGGATAAAATCCCATTTTCTCAAACTCTCTCTTCTCCAAACAGCTTATTGGGGCGATTCTTGGGCGACTTTCATCTAACTTTTTGGGTAAGTGATTCTTGACTCGTTTTCTTCATTTTCCATCAATATTATTTGAATTCCTAGGCCTAAACATGTGTAAATGGGTTAAAAAATTAGAGAAATGAGTATAGTTAGGGTTTTCAAAGAATTTGCGATCTAGACCTTGTTTTGGGGTCGACCTTAAGAACAAATTGCATATTTGAACTCGTGGATGATTGGGTGAATTTATTTTGGTTCGAACCTCATGTTTCGATCATGTGGGCCCGGGGTCAATTTTTACTATTACGGGCAGAATGTTGTAAAAATTATATTTAGTCATTTGAATTAGTTTGTTGAGTAGTATTGATAATATTGAATCAATTGTGTATAGATACGATTGAATTGGAGCCAAATTCGAAAGGAAAAGGCATTGCTACGGATTGAATTGATCGTAAACGTTCGAGGTAAGCGTTTGATCTATCATAGCTTAAGGGAAAGGAATTGAGTTTATGTGCTAATTGTGATGTGTAGAGTCTGATGTATAGGCATGGTGATGAGTATCTATACGTTGGGGGTCGAGCATGACCGTGGGTCTTAAATGGATTAAATTCCTATTTATCTTATGTGATTATATGAAAGGAATTATTATTGGTTTCATACCGATAATATATATAAATTGTTGATTAAAGATTATTGGTGTCACACCGGTAACATACATATATTATTGATTAGTTATTATTTATTGGTTTTATACCAGTAATATAAATGTTGTTGAATTACAAAATTATTGGTTTTACTACGGTAATATAAATATTGTTGAAATTGAAGATTATTGGTTTAATACCGGTAATACATTTATATACATATTGTTGATAAGAGATTATTGGTTCAATGCCGGTAATATATATTAAAGAATTGGGATCGTGTGTCACGCCGACCACTTATATATTAAAGAATTGGGATCGTGTGGCACGCCAACCACTTATATAATAAGAAAATGGGATCATGTCGCACGCCTACCACTTATATAATAAGAAAATGGGATCGTGTGGCACGCCGACCACAAAGTTATATGATTGTTGGCATTGGCCATAGTTGCCGGTAGCCTAAAATTAAATTTGGGAGCGAGTGGTACGCTTACCACAAGATACGAAATGAAAATGAATTGAGACATGAAAGTAAGTTTTATTCCATTGTTGAAATTATTTCTGATATTATATACATTATTGGTTGCTACTTCAGAGCATGTTCTTTCCTTATAAAAGTTCAATAATGTTTCCTGCTGTTGTATATCTATATATTTTAACTGTACAGGTTTATGTGGGTGTCTGGTCCTAGCCTCGTCACTACTTCGCCGGTATAGGCCAGTCACTCACTAGCACATGGGGTCGGTTGTGCTGATACTACACTCTGCGCTCTTTTTGCGCAGATACAGGTTACGGACAACAGCGGCGGCAGTAGCACGATTGTTGATATTTCGACCACCGAGACTTTGAGGTACGTCCGTAGGACCCGTTGTCTCCTCTATCTTTACTTATCAGACTGTTATCTCATATATTCGAGATAAACAGTTTATATTCTTTCATACGGTTATGTGTATTATTCTTTGAAGTTCGTAAGTATTGTGACACCAGTTCTTGGGTAGTGTATCATGTTTGGGTTTCTGCATCGTATCTAGTAAAATTTGCTAAGTCTTCCGCTAAATTTATTTGTTCCACTGTAATTGCATAATTTTATTTAAAGTCTTAAAAAGAGAGTTGTAACTAATGGAAATGTAAGTAAGAATTGGTTTGCCTAGCTTTCACTAGTAGGCGCCATCATGACTCTCGATGGTGGGAAATCTGGGTCGTGACAACCAACCCTTGGCTCGAATATTCCTCATATGTTATTATCCAACTATGAGGGGTATAAGTACATGTGACCTGAGTGATACCGATTCAAATCGACAGTATTCTTTTCCACCATAATCTTCAAGTGCCACATGTGTTGTGTTTCACCTTCGTATGAAATGGTGTCACCCTAAAAATAGGCTATGAAGTGACTTATTTTAGCAACTCTTGGTATGACATGTTTCTTGTCTGCCTGTCTCATAACCCTAAGGGGCGTATAAGGGTATAGTCCCCTTAACCCGATCAATACCAATTATGGAACATCCCTAGATCGGATGATGAACTCGTTGGTAAGGAACCATTCGAACATCCATTTAACCTGGTCCTCGGTCAAATTGTTGAAAACTACAACCATCCTATAGCATTCTCTGGTTGAGAAAACTTGTTTGGGATATATGTCATTTTCTTGGGATGATGGAAGGCTGTGTGATCATTCCACGGCTTTTGCGGAAACTCGGTATTGACCTTTTTGGAGATGTTTTAATAGCCAAACTTGCAGCTGCAGGTTACAACCCTCGAAGTATTTGTACCCCTTCTGACAATGCTCCAAGGCCTGATATATGCCTTCTATGATCATATGGATAATAGTATATGTCTGCCCTTCGATCATATCCATCAATGTTTTGGTTACCATTGCCAGTCTAGTGTCGATTCTGTCCCATTGGATTGGAAACACTAACATACCTAAGAAATAGACGATGAACACAAAAACCCTGCGGTGAATCAACCCCAAAGAAGTGATGGAGAATCGTCATAAAAAATGCGATAAGATTTGCTGTAACCGTATCGTTGATAGAGGAAGTCGAAAGGTATGTGGGAATTTTTCAGGCACTCCATATCATCATTCTTCTTCAATCCCATCATTTTCAAAAAACCCTTAGTAGAGCGATTTTCTAGCGCCAATATACCAGGATTATCCCAAGGTAGCTTAGCGAATCCCCCTTATTTCTTCTGAGAGATGAGTTATTTCTATATTTCCAAAGGGAAACACGTCTCTTTCTTTGTCCCAGAACATTGTAGCAGCTTTAATTAACATGTTGTTCGGCCGAAGGTTTAATAAAGAAGGAAAATTTCCCAAGACCCTTTTCACATGATACTTATCACTTGATAGAAGATCCTCTCACGAATCCAGCAACAATTGTGGCACTACGACTATGCCAAACCGGGTGACTTCGTGCCTCATTTTCTGCAAAACAAATATGGTAAGGCCCTTTTCCCCTCAAGATCCGACTATTTATACAACAATGATTAGCATATTGACACTTATTTCTCCAAATTAATGCACATAATCATGGTGGCGTCCGTTGGGATTATGGAAAACTTGATGGACTTTTGGACGAGGCTTAATTTAAAGGGTTATTATGTGGACAACATACTAACCCATCTAGGTTTGACCATGATGCATGTACAATTAACCATAGTAAGATTTCTAGAGGGGTCTATATTGGTACCCTCAAGCGGACAACTTGAGGGGGAAAGACACGGAATTGTCGACCTTTTCGAATTTAAAGGGTGATATATAGGAAGGGCGCAAACACTTATCAAGTGTTGCTATAGGATTGATTACGCACGAGAGAAATATGATGTTGAGCATGATATATGATGTTGAGCATGATTTATGCAACTATAAATAGCATGTTGTCACATATTTGCACGTTAAAAGAATGATAAATGCATTATCTAATAATTGAAAAGCGCAATTTAAAAAAGAAAACAAGGAGACAAGTCAGTTTCTATACTAAAGTAAATCATAAATGCTTGAAAATAGGTAATTAAATTCAAATAAGAGGAAAGGGAAAGGGAAAGGAAAAGGGTGCACAGGTATCAACAGAATAAAACATGTTCAAGACTAATTCACAAAAACAAGCTTGTTGTAGTAAGAGCCAAAAATATCCGTAGCAGAGTCTCCATGCTGTCGCGCCACATTTTTCCTCGCGGAGTCCGGCTTTCAACGTTTTTGGGACAACTCCTTTCCTTTTGGGAATAGGGTATTAAATTTGAAGAGCCGCCGCCTAACGTTTTAAGGTACGTTAAAGCACCTAAAGCAAATAACTCATAATGTGATTTGCATTACCAGAGATAGGGTAAGGGATTGAAATTACCTTGAGGGGAAGGGTTAGGTTAGGGAATTTAATTAAGAAAATGGAGTTATATTTTAAATACCCATTTAATTTAATAAAATAAAATAATTTATAAATGATAAAAATATGATTTATGCATGAAAAGTATTTAACATAATTACTTAAAATTATAAAAATATAAAAGTCATTGTGTGGGTAATATAATTATGCATATACATGGGCTATTATTACAAAATATGCAATTATAGTCTTAAAAATATAAATATAATTATAAAAATATTTGAACACTTATATGGCATAAATGATGGATTTAGATGTTAAATCATCATAAAGTAATATGAAGGATAATTATTGAATATTTATATAATTAAAAATACATAAATAAATTGATTTAAGGCCTTTAAAAATTATAGAAAGATTGTAAAATATTAGTGCATGTTTGTAAATGCATGTACAATATATTGAAAGTATGTATGCATATTTAAAAATATATAAGGGAAAATTTGGGTTTCAACACTATCTTGCTATTACTTGTTTTCGATACTCCTTCCATATTCTTAGTCGTTTTCACCGATTTAGTGTTCTAACCAGTTGTCTTGCTATCACTTGCTATCATGGCCTCCTTCACCTTCTTTAGCCGAGGGTCATTTGGAAATAATCTTCCTATACTTCTAGAGTAGTGGTAAGGTTGCGTACATCGTATCCTCCCAGACCTCATTTGATGAGGTTATACTAGGTAGTTATTGTTGTATTAAAAAAATTATTAAATATATACTTATGACATTTAATTGTTTATTCCCTCCAATTCATTCTAAGTAAAAAATTTTATTCTTTTTACACGTACTAATAAATTTACCTTTTAATATTAATTAGCAATAAAATTGATTATATAAACCTTAATTTGCTTATTAAAAGTATAACAATTACTGCTAAACTCTTTACTCCAAATACAATTTTAGAAATAAAAAGTTAATTTTTTCTTAATATTTAAAAAAATCAAATATCATGGATAAAAAGGAATAAAAAAACTTAAAGTTAACTGGAGGGAATATGAAGTAACTATATTACTATGAGTTATGTGTTTGGTAACAAATTCATAACTCATAAAAAACTTCAAATTCTGCGTATATTTATGTTAGCCATGTGTTTTTCCTCATCCATTTGCGTGCTCCCCTCTTAGTCATGAATGTCAGCCACGTATTGCCTTTCATCCATCCACGTGCTCGGTGCTCCCACTTTAATCTTAGAAATTAGAACTAGCCCTAATTAACCCATTCTTAATTTTTTTTGCTTCCCTCCCTCCAAAGTCATAATTTGAAGGTCGGCATTTTTATTATAGTTAGAGGGTGTTTGAATGGGCTTAAAAGCTGGTCAAACCAGTTTTTAAGCCATCTTTTACTGTAGGGAGTGTTTGGCAAAAAAATAAAGCTGCTTAAAAAAAGTTAAAATGTGCTTGAAAAAGCCAAAAGCAAGAAGGTGGTTGATTCCAACTTTTCCGATTTTGGCTTAAAAGCCATTTTAGTTTGACCAATAAATTTACTCTTTTGTCCATTATATGTTTTCATAATATTACCCTCAGTCAAAAAAACCCCAAATCATATTCTTCTCCTATTTTCTTCACATCTTGAGACATGTTCCTCTTCTTTCATCTTCCTCTCTACTTCATCTTTTATTTTCTGTATTTCCTCAAGTATCATTTTCTGATCCACTTACGTTACCTTCTACCAATTCTACTTGACTATAACCAAAGACCAAGAACCTAACCTCAACACAAAGCAAAGTATCATTCGCCAAATGGGAGATGGATAATAGTCTCACATCAGAGTTGTTCCTAGTAATTCCCTTTATTTCCAGTAAAGGCTGTCTTTTGTGTATTTCCCTATTGCATTTTGATGTTGCCATTTGGTTTAGTTCTCTTGTTTTCCTGGTTGCTGCCAGTTTCCAGCTCTTATAATATGATTAGGTCTTTTAAGTTGGACATTGTGAAATTCCATTAATTATATGAGTTAATTGGTACTTTCTGTATCAAGATATATCATCTGTGTACTGTTCCAGTGTTTGTGATTTTAGTTGTAGTGAATTTATAATGATTTGGCAGGAAACGTTTCTAGTATATTTGACCTGATTGAAAGTTTAATATGACTTCATGGTTGAAATTGTTTGATCTTATATAGTAGTATCTTTCTTCTACTTTATAAAAATTATCTAAGGTAATCAAATAAATTGAAATTAAATTAAAATATAAAATATTTTTTCTTTTGCATTAATTTATAATTAAATATATTATAGTAATTAACTCCTTTAAAATGTTAACAGCTTTAAGGATATTTTTGATTTTTTAATAGAAAAAAGTGCTTACAAGCACTGTTTATCAAACACTTCAATAATTTTTTTTAAGTTTCAGCACTTTTATTCAAATAAGTAATTGCTTATTTATAAAATAAATTCCAGCACTTAAAAGCTGCTTTTAAGCCCTTATGCTTAAAAGTCACTTTTTTTAAGCCAATCCAAACGGACTCTTAATCCTTAAGTAGGAATTATACAATTAATCATCAATTTTGAACTAACAATGGAGATTTCGACAGCTGCTGGCTTGGCATAACTCTTTTGTAAAGTATTTATATCCTTTACCTTGTTTAGGAATTTTATTTATTTATTTGTACAGATTTACGAGTTTACTTTGTTTAGAAGATTTGGTAAATTACAACACTTTTCAAAATAGCCAGATTTACCACTGGTCGTTGAAAAATAGCCAAGTTTCAAAAGTCATCAAAATTTAGCCATTTTAATCTGAGCGAAAATACTGTTCAAAATCTGAAAAAATATGCCCGCAAATTTTACTGGAGTTCCAGCATAAATATATTTGAACTCCTGTAAATTTTACGGGAGTTCCAGGATAACTATGCTGGAACTCCCCCAAATTTTACTGGAGTTCAAGCATAATTATGTTGGAACACCCGTGAATTTTACGGGAGTTCCAGCAGTATAATTGTCCAGTATAATATACTGGAGTTTGGAGCACTAGTGCTCCAGTCTCCCGCAAATTTAACAGGAGTTAGCAACGTATATCGGTCCAGCATAATATACTGGAGTTCGTACACAAATTGTGACGACCCGGCCCGTCGTCACGAGAATTTCCACCCCGTTATGTAGTAAATACATGTTTTATGATTTTATATCAATATTAAAGTCTATCGGGTGAGTTAGGAGTGAATTGGATTGAAAATGAGGCATATAGCCTTTGGGAAAGAAACTTGAATAAGGAAAGTCAACCCGGAGTTGACTATTTGGTTAGAGGGCTCGGAATCGGATTCGGATGATTCGGTTAGTTCCGGGAGGTGATTTGTGACTTAGGGGAGCGATCGGAATTGAATTTGGAGGCCGGTGTAGAAATAGGCTTGAATTGGCTAAGGTTGAATTTTGGCGAAATCCGAACGGTAGGTGAGATTTTGATCCGGGGGTCGGAATGGAATTCCGACAGTTGCAGTAGCTCCGTTAGGTGATTTTGGATGTGTCTGCAAAATTTCAGGTCATTCGGACGTCGTTTGGTCGGGTTTTTGATTGAATGTGTAATTTGGAATGTTTTAAGGAATTTAGGCTTGAATCCGTGGTTAATTGGTGATTTTGATGTTTAGGATGGTGTTTTTATGATTGGAACAAGTTCGAATAAGGAATTAGGATGTGTTGGTGTGTTTAAATGAGGTCCCGGGGGCCTCGGGGTGTTTTCGGATGGTTAATCGGGAGAAAAACATGGAAAATTGCAGAAACTGGTGCACTGCTTCTGTTGTTTCCGCTCCTGCGGAATTTTGGGCGCAGGAACGGGTGCGCTGAAGCGGAAGCGCGGGAGCGGGAAGGGAGCCGCAGAAGCGGCCATCGCAGAAGCGGAAGGGAGCCGCTTAGGCGAGTCCGCAGAGGCGGACGCCCAGTCGCAGAAGCGGACGTATCCGCAGGAGCGGTCCAATCTCCGCAGAAGCGGACGCGTAGGAGCGGAAATTCTTCCGCAGAAGCGAAAATCGCTGTAAGTTAAGTGTATCAGAAGTGAGAAAAATTTCAGAACATTTCACACATTTGGGTCTCGGCTTTAGAGGCGATTTGGGCGATTTTGAAGAGAAATTCAAGGGAAATCATCAGGTAATCATCTATGGACTTAAACTATGATTAGTATTGGTAATATTATGCAATTATATCATGAAAATGGAGGAATTTGGGGTAAATTATGGAGGATTTAGCCCTAGTCTTGAACTTTAGAAAATCAAGGTTTTGAATGGGCAAATGGAGTCCGATTTTGGTAAAATTGATATGCTTAGACTCGTATTGAGATGAGGGTTCCGAATATGTGACTTTCGTGATTTTTCGACAAGCGTACCGAAAGTCGGGTTTTGACAACTTTGGGAATTTTGATGTAAACTGAGTTATATTGATTGGGTGTCGTCCCATTGGCCTAATTTGTTGTGTTTCTACTGTATTTGATCAGATTCTACACGTGCGGAGCTTGATTCTCGTGGCAAGGGCATTGCGGAGTAGTCATCGCGCCGTATTGAGGTGAGTAATAGATGTGGGTGATGACCGGCGGGTTCGAAACCCCGGTATACCACTTTGTGATGCTGTATAGCGGCGAGACACGCACACTCTTGAGAGTGCGGGGTCGATCATGAACTGGAGACTATATATTAGTCCAACCTGTTGATACTGTATTATTGGCTATTCTAGAGCCGTCGAACCTCCTTCTCGGATGGTTGCATATATATATATTGTGATAATGGCTACTCTTGAGCCGAGGAACCCCTTCTTGGGCGGTTGATTATACATGTGGGCCGTGAGCCAGTTATTGGATCCCGCGAGGATCGTTATCATTGTCTTATCATATAGACATGCTAGTTTACTACTAGTCCGTAGCTATTTTTGTTATTATGCTAATTCCAATCTCTGGAACTTGGTATTACTGTTTTCCAACTGAAAAATGATAAAAGAGTTTTCAAAAACTATTTTTGAGCCTGCGAGGCTGTATCTGCATATTAGCTGACTAGTAGTGGATCGGGCTGCGCGCCGCAGCGGGATATATGTTGGATCGGACTGCACGCCGCAGGAATATCTCTATGAGATGTGCTTGGGCTGTAGGAGCCCCTCCGGAGTCTGAACCCCCACAGTGAGCACGGGTACCCAAAATTGGAGTCGAGCTACGCGCCGTAGCGGTCATATCATGCATTGCATTGCATTTAGCTACATCTGCTAGCTTGTCACGACCCTAGTTCACCAATTTGTTGGTACAGGTACGAGTGAAGATTGATTCTATGACAGGGTGGCTGATTATAGCTTTACATAGTGTTTTATTGCGGATTTCTTATCCTCGCGTCGTCTTACCCTTGTTTATTACCACCGAGTCCGGCGGTACTCATTTTACTCCTCGCACCTTGTGTGCGGATCCAGTACCTCTCGGCGGTGATCCGGTGGCCGTGCGAGGCGACGTTTGTGGATATTCGAGGTAGCTGCACGGTCCGCAGGACCCGAAATTCCTTCTTACTGTCTTGATTTTGTATTGACTTTTCTTTCCGCACTTGGTATTTTGTAAACCTTTATACACTCATGTTCAGTAGAGGCTCATGACTCTTGACCCTCGGTCTATGGGAGTTGATGTATTATGGGACTTGGTTCCCCGTTTTCGTTACATATATCGTTGTTATTTCTTGAATTAATTTGCTTAAATGGGTTAAAGAGAGCTTCTAGCTCCGTGATTGATATGGATTGGTCGGCTGGCTTAGCAATGTGTCGGGCGCCATCACGACCGGATTTGGGGTCGTGACAAGCGGTATCGAGCCTAGGTTTACTAGGCCTCGCGAGTCTTGAGCCGGTTAGTAGAGTCTTGTGGATCGGTACGGGGACGCTCGTACTTATCCTCGGGAGGCCGCAAACCTTTAGGAAAACTTCACTTTTCTTGAACTCCTGTCGTGCGATCTTGTTGTCCTGAGAACTGAACTTCTATATTCTATTCTCTCGCGGATGGCGAGAACGCGAGCATCGGGACGAGGTGTACGACCTCCATTGCCACTGTTAGAGGCCGTGGGCGTGGTCGTGCTAGAGTTAGAGGTAGGGCGGGCTGGCGGTGCCGGCTGACCCGCCCGTTGTACCGGTTCGGGAGCGGCCCCGGTGGTTGATGTTCCGGCGGCCCCGGTTCGGGGCCGGACTATATCTATTGCTATTCCCGGTCTTCGGGAGACTCTTGCCCGGATATTATCGGTGTGTTCCGGTTTGGCTCGGGTAGTTTCGGCTACCGCTACTGTAGCGACATCTCAGTCAGGGGGTGGTCGGCAGACCCCTACAGCTCGCACACCTGAGCAGGTTGTTCAGGGACTTCGGACGCCAGAGGCGGTCCCCACTCAGGTGGTTGCACCGGTTATTCCTGCAGCTGCACCGGCTCCAGCTCCAGAGCATATGGTTCAGGTTATGCCCGACGACGAGCAGCGTCGTCTTGAGAGATTTGGTAGACTTCAACCACCCCATTTCAGTGGCGTTGAGGGCGAGGATGCCCAGGGTTTCTTGGATAAGTGTCAGAAGATGCTGCGTACGGCTGGTATTCTTGAGTCCAGCGGAGTTTCATTTACTACATTTCAGTTCACCGGTCCCGCATTTGATTGGTGGGAGGAGTTTGAGAGGCGTAGGCTTGCAAGAGCAACACCTCTCACATGGCAGCAGTTCTCTACTCTCTTTCTAGAGAAATATGTACCTCAGTCTCGTCGTGAGGAGCTACGTCGCCAGTTCGAGTGGTTGATTCAGGGCGACATGTCTGTGACTCAGTATGAGCTTAGATTCACTCGGTTGGCTAGGCATGCCACATGGATGATCCCCACTGATAGGGAGAGGATCAGGAGGTTCATTGATGGCCTCAACTACTCTATCCGTATTCTTATGACCGGCGAGCGAGTTCTGTCATCATCGTTTGAGCAGGTAGCTGATATGGCACGCTCCATTGAGGCGGATCGTCGCCGAGAGAGAGAGGAGCGGGAGGCCAAGAGGCCTCGTGGTTCTGGCAGTTTCAGTGGTGCTCCATCTAGAGGGCATTCCCAGCAGAGCAGAGGTCGCTCATCTAGACCTTCTCATTCGGGCCGCCCAGAGCAGAGCGGAGGTTCTTATGGTCGTGGTCGACAGGGGTTTCAGCAGGGTCAGTCATCACTTAGTGCCCTCCCAGCCCAGAGTGCAGCACCTACTTCTCCAGCACCGGGTGCATGTTATGAGTGTGGTGAGTTTGGCCACATGAGGAGACATTGCCCTCGACTACGTAGGGGCAGGACTCAGCAGAGGGATCAGCCCTCCTCTTCAGCACCATCTCAGTCTAGTAGAGGTGGAGGTCAGTCTTTTCGTGGTCGCCCCAGGGGCGAGGAGAGATCTGGTGGAGGCCAGGCACGGTTCTATGCACTTCCTGACAGGGCGTGATGCAGTTGCCTCCGATGCTGTGATTACAGGTATCATTTCTGTCTGTCACAGAGATGCCTCTGTTCTATTTGATCCGGGGTCCACATATTCTTACGTGTCCTCTTATTTTGCACATCATTTGGGTGCGACTCGTGGTAGTCTTGATTTACCTGTTCATGTATCCACCCCAGTGGGTGATACGATTGTTGTGGATCATGTCTATAGATCCTGTGTTATATCTATTGGGGGTCTGGAGACCCAGGCAGATTTGTTATTGTTGGGAATGGTGGACTTTGATGTTATATTGGGTATGGACTGGTTGTCTCCGTATCATGCTATATTGGACTGTCATGCTAAGACGATTACGTTGGCCATTCCTGGTATTTCTCAGATTGAGTGGCGGGGTTCGACCGATTTCGTCCCTAGCCGTGTTATTTCGTTCTTAAAAGCTCAGAGGATGGTTGAAAAAGGGTGTTTATCGTACTTAGCTTTTGTGAGAGATATGGGAGCTGAGTCTCCTAGCATTGATTCTGTACCTGTTGTGAGGGATTTCCCGGATGTATTCCCTTCAGACCTGCCGGGCATGCCGCCGGACAGGGATATTGATTTTGGCATTGACTTGGTGCCGGGCACTCGGCCCATATCCATTCCTCCTTATCGAATGGCACCAGTTGAGTTGAAAGAACTGAAAGAGCAACTTCAAGAGCTTCTGGATAAGGGTTTCATCCGCCCTAGTGTGTCTCAGTGGGGTGCGCCGGTATTATTTGTTAAAAAGAAAGATGGTTCCATGCGAATGTGTATTGATTATAGGCAATTGAACAAAGTGACAGTGAAGAACAAGTACCCTCTACCGCGCATAGATGATTTGTTTGATCGGTTACAGGGTGCGAGGGTGTTTTCTAAGATCGATCTTCGTTCAGGCTATCATCAGCTGAAGATCAGAGACTCGGATATTATGAAGACTGCATTCAGGACCGGATATGGTCATTATGAGTTTCTTGTGATGTCGTTTGGGTTGACCAACGCCCCAGCAGCATTTATGCATCTGATGAACAGTGTGTTCAGGCCTTATTTGGATTCGTTTGTGATTGTGTTCATTGATGACATTCTAGTCTACTCTCGTAGTCAGGAGGAGCATGCTCAGCATCTGAGTATTGTGTTGCAGAGATTGAGAGAGGAGAAGCTATATGCTAAATTCTCCAAGTGCGAGTTTTGGCTCGAGTCCGTAGCATTTCTGGGACATGTGGTGTCTCGTGATGGTATTCAGGTTGATCAGAAAAAGATAGAGGCGGTGCAGAGTTGGCCTAGACCGTCCTCAGCTACAGAGATCGGGAGTTTTCTTGGTTTGGCGGGATATTATCGCCGGTTTGTTCAGGGATTTTCATCCATTGCTTCTTCTTTGACCAGATTGATAGAGAAGGGTGCACCATTCATGTGGTCGGATGAGTGAGAGGAGAGCTTTCGAAAGCTCAAGACAGCTTTGACCATAGCTCCAGTATTAGTCTTACCATCATCTTCAGGTCCATATAACGTTTATTGTGATGCCTCGAGAGTGGGGATAGGTTGTGTGTTGATGCGGGAAGGAAAGGTAATTGCTTATGCTTCTCGGCAGTTGAAGCCGCATGAGAAGAACTATCCTGTTCATGACTTGGAGCTAGCCGCCATTGTTCATGCCTTGAAGATTTGGAGGCACTATTTGTACGGTGTGTCTTGTGAGGTGTATACCGACCATCGTAGTCTCCGGCACTTGTTCAAACAGAAAGACCTTAATTTGAGACAACGGAGATGGCTAGAGTTGCTGAAGGATTATGACATTACTATATTATATCATCCGGGTAAGGCCAATGTGGTGGCCGATGCTTTGAGCCGGAAGGCGGTCAGTATGGGGAGCTTGGCATATATTCCAGCTGAGGAGAGGCCATTTGCTTATGATGTTCGGGTGCTAGCCAATCGGCTAGTGAGGTTAGATATTTCGGAGCCCAGCAGGGTATTGGCTTGTGTTGTACCTCGGTCATCTCTATATGATCGTATTCGTGAGCACCAGTATGATGATCCACATTTGGCTGTCCTGAGGGACGGAGTTCAGCATGATGATGCTAGAGATGTCACCATTGATAGTGACGGCGTATTGAGGATGCAGGGCCGGATATGTGTGCCCAATGTTGATGGCCTTCGTGAGTTGATTCTGGAAGAGGCCCATAGCTCGCGGTATTCTATCCATCCAGGAGCCGCTAAGATGTATCAAGATTTGAAACAGCACTATTGGTGGAGAAAGATGAAAATAGACATTGTCGGACATGTAGCACGGTGCCTCAACTGTCAGCAGGTTAAGTACGAGCATCAGAGGCCCGGTGGTGTATTTCAGCGCATTGTTATTCCTGAGTGGAAATGGGAGAGGATCACTATGGACTTTGTTACTGGACTCCCTCGGACGGCGAGGAAGTTTGATTCTGTATGGGTGATTGTGGATAGACTGACCAAGTCAGCTCACTTCATTCCAGTTAGTACTACCTACTCATCAGAGCGGTTGGCAGCGATCTTTATTCGAGAGATTGTTCGGTTGCATGGGGTTCCGGTGTCTATCATATCCGACAGGGGTACTCAGTTCACTTCTCAGTTTTGGAGGGCATTTCAGCGAGAGATGGGTACGCGGGTTGAGTTGAGTACAGCATTTCACCCCCAGACAGACGGACAGTCTGAGCGCACTATTCAGATCTTGGAGGATATGTTGCGAGCTTGTGTGATTGATTTTGGTGGTTCGTGGGATGAGTTCCTACCACTTGCCGAGTTTGCCTACAATAACAGTTATCAGTCGAGTATTCAGATGGCCCCATATGAGGCATTGTATGGCAGGCGGTGTAGATCCCCCGTGGGATGGTTTGAGCCTGGTGAGGTTAGATTGATAGGGACCGAGTTAGTCCAGGATGCTCTAGATAGAGCAAAGTTGATCCAGGAGAGGCTTCGTACAGCACAGTCTCGTCAGAAGAGTTATGCGGACCGTAGAGTTCGGGAGTTGTCTTTCATGGTTGGTGACCGAGTATTGTTGAAGATTTCACCTATGAAGGGTGTCATGAGGTTTGGGAAGAAAGGAAAGTTGAGTCCCAGGTACATTGGTCCTTTTGAGATACTTAGGAGAGTTGGAGAGGTGGCATATGAGTTGGCCTTGCCGCCCGGCTTATCCAGCGTTCATCCAGTATTCCATGTGTCTATGCTCCGGAAGTACATTGGAGATCCGTCTCATGTATTAGATTTCAGCACCATTCGGCTTGATGGTGATCTATCCTATGATGTGGAGCCTATTGCCATTTTGGGACGTCAGGTGAGAAAATTGAGGTCTAAGGAGATTGCATCAGTTAAGGTTCAGTGGAGAGGTCGACCCGTGGAGGAGGCCACTTGGGAGGTCGAGCGGGAGATGCGGAGCAGATATCCTCACTTGTTTGAGACTTCAGGTATGTTTCTTGACCCGCTCGAGGACGAGCGTTTGCTTAAGTGGGGGAGAATGTGACGACACGGCCCGTCGTCACGAGAATTTCCACCCCGTTATGTTGTAAATACATGTTTTATGATTTTATATCAATATTAAAGTCTATCGGGTGAGTTAGGAGTGAATTGGATTGAAAATGAGGCATATAGCCTTTGGGAAAGAAACTTGAATAAGGAAAGCCAACCCGGAGTTGACTATTTGGTTAGAAGGCTCGGAATTGGATTCTGACGATTCGGTTAGTTCCGGGAGGTGAATTGTGACTTAGGGGAGCGATCGGAATTGAATTTGGAGGCCCGGTGTAGAAATAGGCTTGAATTGGCTAAGGTTGAATTTTGGCGAAATCCGAACGGTAGGTGAGATTTTTATCCGGGAGTCGGAATGAAATTCCGACTGTTGCAATAGCTCCGTTAGGTGATTTTGGATGTGCCTGCAAAATTTCAGGTCATTCGGACGTCGTTTGGTCGGGTTTTTGATTGAATGTGTAATTTGGAATGTTTTAAGGAATTTAGGCTTGAATCCGTGGTTAATTGGTGATTTTGATGTTTAGGATGGTGTTTTTATGATTGGAACAAGTTTGAATAAGGAATTAGGATGTGTTGGTGTGTTTAAATGAGGTCCCGGGGGCCTCGGGGTGTTTTCGGATGGTTAATCGGGAGAAAAACATGGAAAATTGCAGAAAATGGTGCACTGCTTCTGTTGTTTCCGCTCCTGCGGAATTTTGGGCGCAGGAGCGGGTGCGCTGAAGCGGACCAGGAGCGCAGAAGCGCTGGGCACCGCAGAAGCGGAGCATTTTCCGCCGAAGCGGAATCGCGGAAGCGGAAAGGGAGCCGCAGAAGCGGCCATCGCAGAAGCGGAAGGGAGCCGCTTAGGCGAGTCCGCAGAGGCGGACGCCTAGTCGCAGAAGCGGAAAGTCCGCAGGAGCGATCCAATCTCCGTAGAAGCGGACGCGTAGGAGCGGAAATTCTTCCGCAGAAGCGAAAATCGCTGTAAGTAAGTGTATCAGAAGTTAGAAAAATTTCAGAACATTTCACACATTTTGGGTCTCGGCTTTAGAGGCGATTTGGGCGATTTTGAAGAGAAATTCAAGGGAAATCATCAGGTAATCATCTATGGACTTAAACTATGATTAGTATTGGTAATATTATGCAATTATATCATGAAAATGGAGGAATTTGGGGTAAATTATGGAGGATTTAGCCCTAGTCTTGAACTTTAGAAAATCAAGGTTTTGAATGGGCAAATGGAGTCCGATTTTGGTAAAATTGATATGCTTAGACTCGTATTGAGATGAGGGTTCCGAATATGTGACTTTCGTGATTTTTCGACAAGCGTACCGAAAGTCGGGTTTTGACAACTTTGGGAATTTTGATGTAAACTGAGTTATATTGATTGGGTGTCGTCCCATTGGCCTAATTTGTTGTGTTTCTACTGTATTTGATCAGATTCTACACGTGCGGAGCTTGATTCTCGTGGCAAGGGCATTGCGGAGTAGTCGTCGCGCTGTATTGAGGTGAGTAATAGATGTGGGTGATGACCAGCGGGTTCGAAACCCCGGTATACCACTTTGTGACGCTGTATAGCGGCGAGACACGCACATTCTTGAGAGTGCGGGGTCGATCATGAATTGGAGACTATATATTAGTCCAACCTGTTGATACTGTATTATTGGCTATTCTAGAGCCGTCGAACCTCCTTCTCGGATGGTTGCATATATATATATTGTGATAATGGCTACTCTTGAGCCGAGGAACCCCTTCTTGGGCGGTTGATTATACATGTGGGCCGTGAGCCAGTTATTGGATCCCGCGAGGATCGTTGTCATTGTCTTATCATATAGACATGCTAGTTTACTACTAGTCCGCAGCTATTTTGTTATTATACTAATTCCAATCTCTGGAACTTGGTATTACTGTTTTCCAACTGAAAAATGATAAAAGAGTTTTCAAAAACTATTTTTGAGCCTGCGAGGTTGTATCTGCATATTAGCTGACTAGTAGTGGATCGGGCTGCGCGCCGCAGCGAGATATATGTTGGATCGGACTGCACGCCGCAGGAATATCTCTATGAGATGTGCTTGGGCTGTAGGAGCCCCTCCGGAGTCCGAACCCCCACAGTGAGCACGGGTACCCAAAATTGGAGTCGGGCTACGCGCCGTAGCGGTCATATCATGCATTGCATTGCATTTAGCTACATCTGCTAGCTGTTATGCTATTTATTGGTATTTGTTGGTACAGGTACAGTGAAGATTGATTCTATGACAGGGTAGCTGATTATAGCTTTACATAGTGTTTTATTGCGGATTTCTTATCTGCACTGTCTTACCCTTGTTTATTACCACTGAGTCTGGCAGTACTCATTTTACTCCCTGCACCTTGTGTGCAGATCCAGGTACCTCTCAGCAGTGATCCAGTAGCTGTGCGAGGCGACGTTTGTGGATATTCGAGGTAGCTGCAGAGTCCGCAGGACCCGACATCCCTTCCTACTATCTTTTGATTTTGTATTGACATTTCTTTCCGCACTTGGTATTTTGTAAACCTTTATACACTCATGTTCAGTAGAGGCTCATGACTCTTGACCCTTGGTCTATGGGAGTTGATGTATTATGGGACTTGGTTCCCCGTTTTCGTTACATATATCGCTGTTATTTCTTGAATTAATTTGCTTAAATGGGTAAAAGAGAGCTTCTAGCTCCGTGATTGATATGGATTGGTCAGGCTGGCTTAGCAATGTGCTGGGCGCCATCACGACCGGATTTGGGGTCGTGACACAAATGCACTAGAACTCCCGTATATTATACTGGACCGGTCCCTGTTGCAGCAAATTAGTGGCTATTTTTCATTGATTTCGTAAACAGTTGCTATTTTTCATTGACCAGTTTGAAAACTGGCTATACCATGAAATTTTAACTATGTTTTGCTCGTGTCGGCAAATATACGTAGATGTTTCAACTCCAATTTTCTCAGAATTTTTAAATTAGTGATGTTAGAAAAAGTTTATTGAAATTCGAATTGTAAATTCCAGTTTAAATTGTAATTTAGTAGCCACTAAATTGTCTATCGGAGGACTTGTGAAGTTGTGACACTGTTTCACCATTTTAACCTAAACAACATGAGCAAATAAAATTTCAAATTCAAATTTTTTCATAAAAGTTCAATTCAAATTCATATCTCAACTGGGAAATGGCATCCACAATGTTTTCACGATAATTGGTGTATGTTAATAATGGAAGGCAAGAAGTAATTTCAAATGTGATTTTACTCGTTCAACTAAGTCGAAAAAGTCAAATTCATATCAATGTTTGTCACGCTTATTAATGCTTTCTATTTAATCTAATATAATGTGAGTGTTAAACTAACGAGTTAATAAACTGTCAAAGTACTTGTGAAATGAGAAATTTATCTTGAATTTAAAATTCTATACGTGTGATAGAGTACAAGTAATTGTTAATTGAATCTACACTACTTTGTACTTGTGTCATTTATTCTAGAAATTCTCATTTGATTAATCTGAAATTTATCTTAAATTTAAAATTCTATATGCATGACAGAGTACAAGTAATGTTAATTGAATCATACACTACTTTGTACTAATGTCATTTATTCTAGAATTTCTCATTTGATTAATCTATAGATAGGGTTTATTCCTTTTGTTATGCGCACATCTCGAGTTTAAGAATCAAGTCCACTTTTGTTGGCATGAGATTTTGGATTATTCTAGTTTACCCTCTGTAATGATATGATTAAGTAAGCCTAAATATCACATATATCAGTGTACATGGATAAGTTCGATATTTATCAAAACTAAACTAAATTTACTTTGTTAAATTTTTTATAAGTAAATATATGTTCAATAAAAATTAAAAAAAATTGACAAATATATGATCTATTAAAATATTTTTATGGTAGAATTTTCTTAATAACACATGATGTTTAGTTTTTTAGTTGTTTGACAATAATTTTACGTTGATGTACACTTCCAAAATTAACCGAATTTAATAATTAATCATAAAAATTAATATGATACCTACATAATTATATAATTTATATAATTTTAAATTATCGAAATACCACTTCAAATTCGAAAAAATATATAAGAATTTAATAGATCTTGACATATGAATATGGAAGAACAAAGAAATTGACCCATTTTATTAACACTTGATAAGTACAAACCATTATTTAAAGTTAATAAAAATACAGCACTTTATATTTAATTAGATATTACATCCGATAAGAGAATCACAAATATTTATAGATATTTTTTAAAGAATATTTTCTATAAAAAATTTTAAAAGTTTATATAAAAATTTTATATTTATGTATCAGTTTGGTTCGTTTTTTTTTTTACTCAAATATAACCCTCATCCGAGATAAAATTCCATATTATTAATTCCATTAACCTCCTAATTAATGGAGTACCACTCTCCTTTATTAAACCAAAAGTCAACAATGAAATAATAGTATTCTGGGGCACTTTGTTTTGAAAATCAAATTTATTTACCATGAAAAATCTCGTCATGAGATGGAGGGAACAAAGAAAAAGGAGTAGTTAGAAAATACGTTCAACAATGCAATGTAATGGATCTAAAGGCCTTTTGTTAGCAAATGCATTTCTACTTCAATTAGCTAGATTATATTGACAAAACCACAATTACTATAGCTGAGCATTTTTGGAAAGCCACCTAACAATTAGATTTAGGCGTAATTAGGTATAATTATACAAGTTGATATATTTGTTTAGCCAAATAATTACTCGGTCAGTATAGAATTGGGTGTAATTGGAGAGGTATAATTACACTCTCAAATTCTCAAGGGGAAGGTGAGAATTGATGGTAAACACTGTGCAATTAAAAGCTTATTTTTTTTTTCTTTCCTTTTTATTTTTATTTATTTTCGTTATAACTTTTTATTTTATTTTTTTAATTTTTAATTTTTAATTTCTTTTAAAAATTTTAAAAATATTTTTCTTTGTACATTATTTATCTTTCATTTCTCTTCCTTTATTTCTTATTATTTCATATAATTGCTTATATTTTATTATTCTATTTTTTGTAACTATACCTCCTAATATTATAAATAATGAGTCGTTTACAAACTTGTCATATAATGAGTGATCTAATTAAAGTGGAACTTCATTGTTGAATGTTTTCTTAATCTAAAATTATAGTGGAACTTACTATTATTATGTTGGACTCTGACATATGCTAAATAATTTTTTAAAATTTTTAAATTGTGTTATATTCATGGTTCTAATTTACTTATTTTGATAGTATTGGTTCACGTCGCATATTATTTATTTTTTAGTTAGTATTGATAGATTAGTTTTGTCAAACATTTGAATAATGTTATAACATTATATCTATAAATATTTATTTATTTTTATCAAACGTGAACGCCATTATGTTCTTACAAAAAAATGTATATTTTTAATTTTGTACGTATCTAACTATATATTATTAATTTAAAATATATAGATAAATTATTTTACAATATCAATTATAAATATATGATTACTTATAAAGGCATATTCACGAAAAATATAATATTATTTATACTTAAAAGAATTTATAGGCATATATTTATTATATTAACTTTTAAGTTTTGATAATTACTTAATTTAAACTTTAATCTAACTGTGTAATTACACTTGTGCATCCAAACAGTAAACTTGAAATTACGTTTAATTACACTATAACAAACAAACTGTAACGACCCAAAGTGGCATAACTTGTTTTCTCAATCATTTCGAGCCTCTGAGGCCTTGAAAACCTCATTTATAGCTGCCTCAATTTGCGTGCACAGTCCGGGCGCGAAGCCGGAAAATTTCTATGTTGAAATATATGAAATATGTGAAACATTTGAAGAATTTTGATATTAATATTGATATGGTCGACTTTGGTCAACATTTTTGGTAAACGGACCTGGACCCGTGATTTGACGATCTCAGGAAATCCGTAGAAAAATATGGAACTCGGGCGTATGCCCGGAATCGAAATCCAAGGTCTAGAACCCTCGTAAAAGAATTTTTCTGTTAAATTATTCTCTGAAAATGTTTAAGGAAAATGAAACTGAAATTTGATTAAGAAGTAATGGTATCGGGCTCGTATTTTGGTTCCGACGCCCGGAACAAGTCATATATATTGGTTAAGCTCTTCCTATAAAGTTTGGTTGAAAACGGGCGTCGTTTGACGTGTTTCGGCCTTAAATTGGAAATTTTGGGAGTTATGAAATTTTGAAAGAATTCTTGAGTTTTAAGGCTCAATTAATTGATTTTGATGTTATTTTGGTGATTTGATCGCGCGAGCAAGTTCGTATGATGTTTTTAAGTCAGTGTACATATATGGTTTGGAGCCCCGAGGGCTCGGGTGAATTTTGGATAGGCCACGAGTTCAATTTTTCATGTAAGAGAGTTGTTGTGAGTACCTGACCTGCAGGCTTCGCAAATGCAAGGAAATGTTCGCAAATGCGAACAACTTCATTTTTTCTCAGACTTCGCATATGTGAAGAAATGTTCGCAAATGCGAACGCGTTCATTTTAGCCCCGAGTTCGCAAATGCGAAAAAATATTCGCAAATGCGAACACCCCTCCTTTTAGCCTAATGTTCGCAAATGCGAAGAAAAGTTCGCAAATGCGAACCTCCCAGTCTTTGGCCTATCTTCGCAATTGCGAAGTTTATTTCGCAAATCCCATGGTTGGTCGGGGTTCGCAATTGCGAACCCCTGTTCGCAAATGCGAACACAAAGACCTGTAAATCCAGAATTTGACGATTTTAACTTCATTTTTCATATTTTCACAACCCAAAACATCCTTTGGCGATTTTTCAAGAACTTCCTCTCCTCCAAAGCATTTATAAGTCAACTTTTACTCAATTTCTTCAATATTTAACATCATCTATCATGTTTTCATCTTAAATTTAAGGTTTTTCATGGGTAAAAATTGGGGTTTTGGGTAGAACTTAGGTTTTCATAAAAATTGGGATTTTGACCTCAATTTGAGGTCCGATTTTAGAACAAATTATAAATTTGAACTCGTGGATGATTGGGTGAATTTATGTTGGTTTGAACCTCGATTTTCGATCGTATGGGCCCGAGGTCGATTTTTAATATTCCGGGCAGAATATTGTAAAAATTATATTTGGCCATATGAACTAGTTTGTTAAGTAGTATTGATGATATTAAATCAATTGTGTATAGATACGATTGGATTGGAGCCAAATTAGAGAGGAAAAGGCATTGCTACGGATGGAATTGTTCGTAAACTTTAGAGGTAAGTGTTTGTTCTATCCTAGCTTGAGGGAATAGGAATTGAGTTTATGTGTTAATTGTTATATGTGGAGTCCGACGTATAAGCATGGTGACGAGTATCTATACGTTGGGGGTCGAGCATGATCATGGGTCTTAAATGGATTAAATTCCTATTAATCCTATGTGCTTATGCGAAAGGAAATTATTATTGGTCTCACACCTGTAATATATATAAATTGTTGATTAAAGATTATTGGTGTTACACCGGTGACAGACATATATTGTTGATTTATTATTATTATTGGTTTTAACCGGTAATATAAATATTGTTGAAATTGAAGCTTATTGGTTAATACCGGTAATACTTTTATATACTTACAATTGATCAGAGATTATTGGTTCAATGCCGGTAATATGAAATATTAAAGAATTGGGATCGTGTGACATGCCGACCACTTATATAATAAGAAAATGGAATTGTGTGGCACGTCGACCACTTATATATTAAAGAATTGGGATCGTGTGGCACGCCGACCACTTATATAATAAGAAAATGGGATAGTGTGGCACGCCGACCACTTATATATTAAAGAATTAGGATCGTGTGGCACGCCGACCACTTATATAATAAGAAAATGGGATCGTGTGGCACGCCGACCACAAAGTTTTTTGAATCTTGGCATTGGCCATTGTTGCCGGTAGTCTATTATTAAATCTGGGAGCGTGTGGTACGCCTACAATAAGATATGCAATAAAAAATAAATTGAGACATGAAAGTAAGTTTTGTTCCATTGTTCAGATTATTTATAATATTATAAATTATTGGTTGCTATTTCAGAGCAGATTCTTTCCTTATAAATGTTTGATGATGTTTTCCTGCTATTGTATATGTATATATCCCAACTGTACAGGTTAAAGTGGGTGTCTAGTTCTAGCCTCGTCACTATTTCACTGGGATAGGCCAGGCACTTACCAGCACATGGGGTCGGTTGTGCTGATACTACACTCTGCGCTCTTTTTGCGCAGATACAGGTTACGGACAGCAGCATCAACAGTAGCACGATTGTGGGTATTTCGACTATTGAGATTTCGAGGTAGCCATGCAGGCATCCGCAGAACCCGTTGTCTCCTCTATCTATATTTTTCATTATGTTATCTCATGTATTCGAGATAAACAACTTATATTTCTTTCAGACGATTATGTGTATTATTCTTAGAAGTTTGTGAGTATTATGACACCAGTCTTGGGTAGTGTATCATGCTTGGGTTTTCTGTATCGTATTTATTAAAATTTGCTAAGTCTTCCGCAGAATTTCTTTATTTCGCTGTAAATTCATAATTTTATTTAAAGTCTTAAAAAGAGAGTTGTAACTACTGGAAATGTAAGTAAGAATTGGCTTGCCTAGCTTCCACCAGTAGGCGCCATCATGACTCGCGATGATGGTAAATACGGGTCGTGACAAGTTGGTATCATAGCTCTAGGTTTCACAGGTCTCACAACTCACGAACAACCTTAGTAGAGTCTGAGGGATTGGTACAGAGACGTCTGTATTTATCCCTTAGAGGCTACAGAGTTAGGAAAATTTTCACCTTCATTCTTTCCTATCGTGCGAAATTGTTCTTCAAATGTTAAGTTAAATTTGTACTCTTTTCTTCCCACGAATGGTGAAGTCATGTACCGCTTCTACAACCGAACAATGGCACAGGTTGGTGATAGATCAATGATGCCTTCAGAAGTTTTACGGAGTTTCGGATAAGTTTCACCAAACTCTTCGCTATCTCCTTCAGTGGTGCATCTTTTGAGAACCCAAGGGAATTTATTGACCGTTGCTATGAGATATTGCAAAATGCGGGAATAGTCAAAAGCGAGAGGGTTGATTCTACTGTGTTTCAGGTGGCGAGTGAAGTAGTGGAAACATAATGTATTTACTAACCGGCTGTGGTTTCAACGGACCTTGACATCTGGTTGATTTATTTGAAGTTGTGAAGGACAATTATTGTGGACTATCAGATGTTGTGACTTTGACTTATAGCCAAAAGGGGGGATTCCACTATTAGTGAATGGACCGGATGGCCATGCGTTATGTTAGTTTTGGCTTGGAAGGTATATATATGGTATGGAAAGGTCCCCCAAATAAATTATGCATATTTGAGGCTTAGTACTCTGCAGGGGGTAAGAATCAGCCCAAAGAATAAGAAAGAGTATATGAGCAAATGGGGTAGTTCAGCAATGTCAAGCTAGCATAGCAAAAGAGGAAATTGGTCGTCAATTTTTGTGACAAGCCTATGAAGAGGGCAGACCGGCCAATGCGACACTACCTACTCAACCCTTTTTTAGAAATGTTTTGGAGGAGTTTACCTCCCGGACTCTTTGAAAGGTGTGGTATGTATGATCTGAATGATTATGCCAGGTCATTATGACAGTGTCCGAATATGTCGTCATGTCCAATAAGTTAGTTGAGCCTCAAAGGAATTGTTGTGAGTGTGGCAGATTGGAGAAATATAAATTACGAAGGCACTCAAGCTACGTGCCCCGTTGCAGTCAATACTCAGCCTACATGACCAGCCAGAGTTAGGTGTCAGGATCTTAGAGGCGGAGGCGAGACCCCTAGAGGTGAAAACCCAGTTGTTGACATAATTTCTATGGTGTGACTGAGGTCACTACACCAGATGGTGTTATCACATGTACAATTCTGATTGTTATAAAAGGATTATTCTTCCTCAATTTTATTTGGTCTTTGAAGAATTGAGGCAAGTCCTCTTAATATGCTCCGCTCATGAGTGAGCTTCGTACTCATCAAATCTACTTATGTGAATACTCACATTGTGCTATTAAATGGAGATAATTATCCCTATTATTATGTGTTGGTCACTAGGAATATTCATGAGGTCGAAAGTGACTTTATATTATTTACTACAATGGGAATTGATGTAATTCCTGAAATAATTATTTTCAATGGTTAAATTGTATACCCTATTGGTATGAGGGTTCGTTTGTGCCGTGATACTCTTTGACGGACAATAGTTGAAAAGAAGAAAGAAAGGAAATGAAAAGTATCAGTGGCACATTGTGCGAATACTTGTGATTCAGAGTGGAGGATGAGATCCTCAAATTTTTGTATAACGTGAAAATATTTTTTCTTTTAAAACCGAGCTACAAGCTGTGGTAGATATTATATGAGGACAAGGTCCTGGTGGTAAAAAGTTTGTGTTTAAAATTTTCCCTTGTTGGAAATAAAAATCTAGTACTATATCCTAGATTTGAGCCATGCCTGTTAGGATTATTTGACAATTCTTGCATAGTTTCTATTCATATTTAGCCATTTCTGTTTTGTAACCGTTGAGTTTTAGACTTTGAGACGAGCAATAGGTAAGGATAAATATGACTCATTAATTCGGGAAAGTAATCATGAGGTTTCCATACCTCATTGTGAGTAAAGTGGGAGTTTCGGAATAAGATATTTGATAACAGGGTTAATTGACAATGTTGTAATTTAGGAACAACTCTTATGGCCAGAGTCATGAATATGTGCATATGTATGAGGTGTTCGTGCCTTATTTAGACTTGTTCGTTGTAGTCTTCATTGTTGCCATATTGACATACTCCCGCAGTCAGAAGGATATGCGCAGCATCTCAGAGCGATTCTTCAGACTCTGAAAAATAGCCAATTATATGCAAAATTTTCAAAGTGTGAATTTTCGCTAAGTTCAGTTGCATTCCTGGGTCATATTGTGACGACAGCAGGTATTTAGGTTGATCCAAAGAAGATTGAGGCAGTCAAGAACTGGCCTAGACCAACATCAGCCACAAAGATTCGGAGTTTCTTAGGATTAACGGGTTATTATCGGCGATGCGTGGAGGGTTTTTCATCTATTGCAACCCACTGACCAGATTGACGCAGAAAGGTGTTCAGTTCGAATGGTCAGATAAACGTGAAGCGAGCTTTCAAAAGCTCAAGACAGCCTTGACCACAACACCGGTATTGGTTTTACGCATAGGTACGGGACCTTATATTATTTATTATGATGCTTCCCGTATTGGGCTTGGGGCAGTGTTGATGCAGGATGGCAAGGTTATTGCCTATGCTTCGAGGCAGTTGAAGATTCATGAAAAGAAATATCCAGTTCATGATCTAGAATTGGCGGCGACTGTTCACGCATTGAAGATCTGGAGGCATCATGTATGGTGTGGTATGTGAAGTATTCATCGATCATAAGAGTCTTCAATATTTGTTTAAATAGAAGGAGTTGAATTTGAGGTAGAGAAGGTGGCTAGAATTGTTGAAATATTATGATGTCACAATTTTATATCATTCGGGAAATGCCAACGTGGTGGCCGATGCTTTAAGTAGGAAGTAAGCCAGTATGGGCAGTCTTGCTTATATTCCAGTCAATCAGAGGCTGCTTGCTTTGGATGTTCAGTCCTTAGCCAACCGATTTGTGAGGTTGGATATTTTTGAGCCTAGTCGAGGTGCTAGATTGCACGTTCACTCGCTCTTCATTATTGGAGCGTATCCGCGATCAATAATATAATGATTCTTATTTATGTGACCTTAAAGAAACGGTTCAGCGAGGAGGTGCCAAGCAGGTCAACTTAGATGCTGATGGGATTCTGAGGATGCAAGGGCGCATATGTGTGCAAAATGTTGATGGGCTTAGAGAATTGATTTTAGAAGGATCTCACAGTTTGCAGTATTCCATTCATCCAGGCACAGCAAAGATGTGTCAAGATTTGCGACAACATTATTGGTGGCGTAGAATGAAAAAGGATATTGTGGCATATTTAGCGCGGTGTCTGAATTGTCAGCAGGTTAAATATGAACATCAGAGACCTGGCGGTTTATTTCAGAGAATTGAACTTCCTGAATAGAAGTGGGACGGATCACTATGGACTTCGTTTCTGGACTTCCGACGACTCGGAAGAAGTTTGATGCCGTTTGGGTTATTGTTGATAGGCTGACCAAGTCAGCTCATTTTATTCTGGTTGCCAATACCTATACATCCGAGAAATTTTCTGGGATTTATATCAGGGAGATTGTTCGCCTTCATGGTGTGCCTATCTCTATTATTTCAGATCGAGGTACGCATTTTACCTCACATTTCTGGAAGGCAGTTCAACGAGAGTTAGTCACCCATGTCCAGCTAAGTACAACCTTTCATCCCAGATAGACGGTCAGTCCGATAGGACTATTCAGATATTAGGAGATATGCTTCGAGCGTGTGTTATTGATTTTGGAGGTTCGTGGGATCAATTCCTGCCTTTGGCGGAGTTTGCTTATAATAATAACTATCAATCGAGCATTCAGATGGCTCCTTATGAAGCCTTGTATGGTAGGCAGTGTCGTTCTCTGATTGGATGGTTTGAACCGGGAGAAGCTCAGTTGTTGGGTACGGATCTAGTTTAGGAGGCCTTAGATAAGGTGAAGATCATTCAAGATAGGCTTCGCACGGCTTAGCCCAGGCAAAAGAGCTATGCAGATAGCAAGGTTCGAGATATAGCTTTCATGGTTGGGGAGCGAGTATTGCTCCGAGTGTCGCCTATGAAGAGCGTGATGAGATTTGGAAAGAAGGGCAAACTTAGCACTAGGTTTATTGGACCATTTGACATTCTTGATCGTGTGGGAGAAGTGGCATATAAGCTTGCCTTGCCACCTAGCTTTTCATCTGTACATCCAGTGTTTCATGTATCCATGCTCCGAAAATATCACGGCGATCCATCGCACATGTTAGATTTCAGTATTGTCCAATTGGACAAGGATCTATCTTATGAGGAGGAGCCGATAACTATTCTAGATGGGCAGGTTCGTTAGTTGAGGTCGAAGAGTTTTCCTTCCGTGTGAGTTCAGTGTAGGGGTCAGCCTCCTATGGCATCGACCTGGGAGTCCGAGTCTGACATGTGGAGCCGATATCCTCATTTATTTCCTAACTTAGGTACTTCTTTCTTTTGTCCGTTCGAGGACGAACGATTGTTTTAGAGGTGGAGAATGTGACGACCCAAAGGGTCATCACTTTTTTCTCAATCATTTCGAGCCTCTAAGGCCTTGAAAACCTCATTTATAGCTGCCTCAATTTGTGTCCTAAGTCCGAGCGCGAAGCCGAAAAATTTCTATGTTGAAATATATGAAATATGTGAAAAATTTGAAGAATTTTGATATTAATATTGATATGGTCGACTTTGGTCAATATTTTTGGTAAACGGACCCGGACCCGTGATTGGACCGTCTTAGATAATCTGTATAAAAATATGGAACTCGGGCGTATGCCCGGAATCGAAATCCGAGGTCTAGAACCCCGGTAAAAGAATTTTTCTATTAAATTATTTTCTGAAAATGTTTAAGGAAAATGAAACTGAAATTTGATTAAAAAGTAATGGTATCGGGCTCGTATTTTGGTTTCGATGCTCGGTACAAGTCATATATATTGGTTAAGCGCTTCCTGTAAAGTTTGGTTGAAAACGGACGTCGTTTGACGCGTTTTGGCCTTAAATTGGAAATTTTGGGAGTTATGAAATTTTCAAAGAATTCTTGAGTTTTAAGGCTCAATTCATTGATTTTGATGTTATTTTGGCGATTTGATCGCGCGAGCAAGTTCATATGATGGTTTTAAGTCAGTGTACATATATGGTTTGGACGCCCGAGGGCTCGGGTGAATTTTGGATTGGCCACGAGTTCATTTTTTCATGTTAGAGAGTTTCTATCAGTACCTGACCTGCAGGCTTCGCAAATGCGAAGAAATATTCGCAAATGCGAACACCTTCATTTTTGCCCAGACTTCGCAAATGCGAAGAAATGTTTGCAAATGCGAACTCCTTCATTTTAGCCCAGAGTTCGCAAATGCGAAGAAATTTTCGCAAATGCGAACCTCCCAGTCTTTGGCCTATCTTCGCAATTGTGAAGTTTATTTCGCAAATCCCATGGTTGGTCGGTTTCACAATTGCGAACCCTTGTTTGCAAATGCGAACATAGAGACTTGTAAATCCAGAATTTGACAATTTTAACTTTATTTTTCTTATTTTCACAACCCAAAACATCCTTTGGCAATTTTTCAAGAACTTCCTATCCTCCAAACCATTTGTAAGTCAACTTCTACTCAATTTCTTCAATCTTTAACATCATCTATTACGTTTTCATCTTAAATTTAAGGTTTTTCATGGGTAAAAATTGGGGTTTTGGGTAGAACTTAGGTTTTCATAAAAATTAGGATTTTGACCTCAATTTGGAGGTCCGATTTTAGAACAAATTATATATTTGAACTCGTGGATGATTGAGTGAATTTATTTTGGTTCGAGCATTGAGTTTGGATCATGTGGACCCGGGGTCGATTTTTACTATTCCGGGCAGAATATGGTAAAAATTATATTTGACTATATGAACTAGTTTGTTAAGGAGTATTGATGATATTAAATCAATTGTGTATAGATACGATTGGATTGGAGCCATTTTCGAAAGGAAAAGGCATTGCTACAGATTGAATTGTTCGTAAACTTTCGAGGTAAGTGTTTGTTCTATCCTAGCTTGAGGGAATAGGAATTGAGTTTATGTGTTAATTGTTATATGTGGAGTCTGACGTATAGGCATGGTGACGAGTATCTATACGTTAGTGGTCGAGCATGACCGTGGGTCTTAAATGGATTAAATTTCTATTAATCCTATGTGATTATGCGAAAGGAAATTATTATTGGTTTCATATCTGTAATATATATAAATTGTTGATTAAAGATTATTGGTGTCACACCGGTAACAGACATATATTGTTGATTTATTATTATTTATTAGTTTTACACCGGTAATATAAATATTGTTGAAATTGAAGATTATTGGTTAATACCGGTAATACTTTTATATACTTACTGTTGATCAGAGATTATTGGTTCAATGCCGGTAATATGCAATATTAAAGAATTGGGATCGTGTGGCACGCCGACCCCTTATATAATAAGAAAGTGGGATCATGTGGCACGCCGACCACTTATATATTAAAGAATTGGGATCGTGTGGCACGCTGACCACTTATATAATAAGAAAATAGGATCGTGTGGCATGCCGACCACTTATATATTAAAAATTTGGGATCGTGTGGCACGCGCGACCACTTATATAATAAGAAAATGGGATCGTGTGGCACGCCGACCACAAAGCTATTTGGATCTTGGCATTGGCCATAGTTGTCGGTAGCCTATTATTAAATCTGGGAGCGAGTGATATGCCTACCATAAGATATGCAATGAAAAATGAATTGAAACATCAAAGTAAGTTTTGTTCCATTGATCAGATTATTTCTGATATTATAAATTATTGGTTGCTATTTCAGAGTAGATTCTTTCCTTATAAATGTTCGATGATGTTTTCCTGTTGTTGTATATGTATATATCCCAACTGTACAGGTTTATGTGGGTGTCTGGTCCTAGCCTCGTCACTACTTCGCTGGGATAGGCCAGGCACTTACCAGCACATGGGGTCGGTTGTGCTGATACTACACTCTGCGCTCTTTTTGCGCAGATACAAGTTACGGAAAGCAACATCGGCAGTAGCACGATTGTGGGTATTTCGACTATTGAGACTTCGAGGTAGCCTTGGAGGCGTCCGCAGGACCCGTTGTCTCCTCTATCTATATTTTTCATTCTGTTATCTCATGTATTCGAGATAAACAACTTATATTTCTTTCAGACGATTATGTGTATTATTCTTAGAAGTTCGTGAGTATTGTGACACCAGTCTTGGGTAGTGTATCATGCTTGGGTTTTCTGTATCGTATTTATTAAAATTTGCTAAGTCTTCTGCTGAATTTCTTTATTTCGCTGTAAATTCATAATTTTATTTAAAGTCTTAAAAAGAGAGTTGTAACTAATGGAAATGTAAGTAAGAATTGGCTTGCCTAGCTTCCACCAGCAGGCGCCATCATGACTCACGATGGTGGGAAATCCGGGTCGTGACACAAACAAGTCGCCGTAATTACAGAAGTGAATAATTAGTAGGTTGTGTAATTATTGTCCTAATAATTACACTAATTCCAAGTACATGATAACTTTCCAAACAAACTCTTAATGTAAATCAAACAAATAGGGGTGCTAATTCTCTGCCACATGGATTTATGATGAAACTTTTAATTACGACGACATTTTCTAAACTTGAATAATGACGATCTTTTGAAGTTGTATCTTGGAAATATGGGTGTTCATAAAAACCCAAAAAATTGAATCAAATCGAAAATCAAATCAAACCAATCGAAAAAATCGATACTTTTTAGTTTAATTTTGGTTGTGAATTTTAAAAATCGATCAAATTTTGTTTGGTTTTGGTTTTAACCAGACAAAACCGAACCAAACGGACCATAGGAGTAACTATTTTAAATTTTTTATTATACCTATATATACGTATATTGTTATACAAAGTTTCAAAAAAATTATGGTACATGTTAATAGTTTGCACTTTTAATATAGTTCTTACTTTTACATTCTAGTTTGATTGATAGTTTTCTTTTGTTTAGTGTAATAATCCATTTCGTGTTAAAACAATAATTTATTTTTAATTGAGTCCTTAAATTATTTATCACCATTTGATTCAATTATCATCAATATATCTTGGTAAATAATATATTTCTCAAAGGGCAACTTATTTGATAGTGTTATATTGAAAATGTGATCGCCTGAATATGTGGTTGGTAGCGTGTGTCTTATATTTAAGAAAAAACCAACAAATAACCAAAAAATCGATCAACATAAACCGAATCAAGAAAAAACGACTTAATTGGTTTGATTTGGTTCTAATATTTGAAAAACCAACTTACTTGATTTGATTTCTTTTAAGAAAAAAATTGATACAAACCGAACCATGAACACCCCAACATGAGATACTTGGTAAAGAGACAGTGAGTTCTTATTGATATGCAATTGCATGTAGGAATGGCATGCAGTGGGCGCGGGACAGGGTTGGATTAAACCCAAAAAAACTTCTAATTCGCCCTACCCGTCCCGCCTAGCAATTTTCTGTTTTTCACCCGCCCGCCTTGCATTCGCAAAAGCCCGCCCCGTCCCTAATGCATGCAGTCCGTTATATATTTATGTGTTGCTGGCTAGCTCGATTGCAGCAATAAATTTATTTTTATTTTGTGTTACCTTTTTAAAGTAGTCTAATATTTTGCAGATAATCATTGAGACGACGACAACACAACAACAACAACAACAACGACACTGTAAAGTCTCATAAAGTGGAGTTTGGAGAATAGTGTGTACGTAGACCTTACCCTTACCTTAATAAGGCATAAAAATGATTTCCGATAGACCCTCGACTCATTAAAATGGAAATAACATATAAGAAGAGACAATTTATTAGTATCGTCAACAAAAGTCATAGAAATAATTACAGCATTATAAAAGCCATAAAATAAATAACAAATTAAATAATCATTGAGAATCTGCATGAAATAGGAGAATTTAGCCATTTCAGTTCCATAAAGCATAACCAGCATGCAGTATCTCTCTCGCTTTCTCATATCTGCATTTCATATCTTTCATATGAACTTATCAGACACTAGGGCAGACTCGTTTTCGACCAAAACTTCACGAGCAAAAACAAGCTCTAACATTGACCTTTAGCTCTCTTATTATAAAAAGACTAGAAGGATCATTCAATAGCTACTGTTTTTTCCTGATTAATAGAGAAGGATACCGAATTTTAGCTTAAAGAAATTCATTTAAGTAAAATATAAATTCAATATTTTCACTTTTGTATAATTAAGTACAATGATAATGTTAAAACCCGTCACTCTTTTAATTACGTAAAGTAACATAAAATTTATAAGTTGTTGCAGCTCTATAAGGTTATTGCTAACAATATTAATATATTCGTGCTAAATTCAAAATTTTATTTATATATACTTTAATGTGACAAAAAGGTACCCGTGATATTTCGTGAAGGCTAACTTGATATGTCGGAAGAAAGCTCTTAGTTTGTACCTTAATTATTTGATTTAAAAGTTTATTCGTCATAATGACGGCATGTTGCTGAGTGGTGAAGCTAATAAATGAATGAGACTTTGGGAGTGTTTTGTAGGAGGAAAACATTGTCTGGAAAATATTTTCCAATTTTATTATGTTTGGTTGGCTTAAATATTTTGTAAAATATTTGTTTTATTAATTTATTTTTCTCTAATTGAAGGAAAATATTTTTCTTATTAAAAGAAGGGAAAATATTTTTCAAAGCCCCTTCTCAACATTCTCACCCTCACCAACCCACCCCATCCCCTCTCCAAAAAAAGTTTTTTTTCTCAAATTTCAGTTTGTCTGTTACCATCCACCCTACTACCCCTCCCCCCCCCCCCCCAAATAAAAAAAATTACCTTAATTTTTTTTTTTTTGTAATTTTATATTTCTATTGTTTCATTTTTCTGCACCACCCACCTCCCCCCTTTTTTGTAATTTAAATTTCTATTTTATTATTTTACTGCCTCCCTCCCTCCCCCTTCCCCCCCCCCCAGAAAAGAATTTTTAAATATATTTTTTAATTTTAATTTTACTATTTATCGGTTTAAAGGCTCAATATTTTACAAGTTCCAAAATTATGAGTTTTGACATTTACGTGTTTGGAAGATTACGCGTTTAGAAATTATAAAGTTTACGGGTTCAAAATTTCGCGGTTTTTAAAAGTTTAGCGGTTCGAAATTTTATGAAAATTTGTGGGTCGGGAAGGTTGTTGGTTTGAAAGTTTATAGCTTCATGTTTATTATATCTAAATTATTTATGAATACTCTTGAGAAATTATTTTCCTTAATTTGTGTACCAAACACCAAAAAATGAATAAGATTACTACTTATTTTTCAAGAAAATATTTTTTTGAAAAATATTTCCACGGAAAATATTTTCCATTATACCAAACACACCCTTTGTAAATAAAACAAATCAACCGCTGATTCTTGCTGATGAGTGATGACAATGAATTTAAGCTAAAAAATACTTTTAAATTGATTTATAGTCTATTTGGTCAAACTGCAAAAATCGGCTTATTTTGAGAAGTGCTTTTTTCTAAAAATACATTTCTCAAAAGTAGTTTTGGTGAGAAGTAGTTTGTGTTTGACTAATTAGTTTGAAAAGCACTTCTGAACAACAATTAATGTTTGGCCAAACTTAAAAAAACTGCTTCTAAGTGTATTTTACTCAAAAGTGCTTTTGAGAGAAGCTATTTTTTCTGCTTCTCCGAAAATGCATCCGCTTCTCCTCAAAGGTACTTTTTTCCTTCCAAAAGATTGGCAAAACACCTCATTTTTGGCCAAAAGTGCTTTTGGCAAAAAAGAAGAAGTACTTTTGGCCAAAAAGAATCTTGGCCAAACATGCTATTAACTCAAATTCGACCAACAACAACAGCCCAGTATAATAGAGAGGCTGTTTTTGATAGCACTACTCCGGAAGAAATTCAAAAATAGCTAGATTTACAAGTGGTCATTCAAAAATAGTCACAGTTTAAAAAGTAGTTGAAATTTAGTCACTTTTTATGTAAAGATATATCTGAGGAAAACACTCCGAAAAATACTCCAGCATAATATCTTGGAGTTCTAGTATAATATATATGTCCAGCATAATATTGTGGAGTTTGGAGCACCGGTTCTCCAGTCTTGGTATATTATACTGGAGTTGGCAAATTATACCTGTGAGCCCGTGATTTTTGCCCCAAGCAATTGAATTCCAAAATATATAAAACTAATACAAAAATGATTTTTGTTTGCAAATTATTTGATTTGTGTGAAATACCAGTGTTTGATTGAAATAAAATTGAAATGAAAAAACAAAAAGGAGTTAATGAAGAAAATATCACAAAAATTGTAGAATAAATGCTAGAAATAAGAAAATTAAGCAAAAATGCAAAAAAAATATCGAAAAATCAAGGGAAAATACAAAAAATATAAAATAAAGGAAATATATGAGTTGTAAAAAATAAATACAAAAGAAAAATACAAAACACAAAAAGAAAATACAGAAAATAAATAAAATACAAGTCAAAATACAATACAATATTAATTTGGGCCAAATACACAAGGAACACATACTCACCCCAAAACATTTACACAGACCAGGCCTAGTCATTTTTTTGACCGGCCTGCCTAGTCCCTTGACAACCAAATGACACCGTATTAATCGACAAATTTGAGCCATCGATATAACCAATCAACGGACTAGGTAAGGCAGTGTCCGTATGAATGAAACGACATCGCATTTGAAGTCAATATCAACCGTCCAATGAAATTAATCAAACGGACGAGAGCAAGGTTCCATTAACTAAAACGACATAGTTTGAAGCAATTAATCTCAACCGTTCAAATTAATTAATCCAACGGACCTTATGAGACCTCTCATTAATCTACACGACGCCGTTTAAGATCCAAATGATCCTGGCCATTCATTTGATCAAATCCAACGGCCAGGAATCAACAATGCTAGTTTAATATATATCTACCCTTCTCCCTCTCAGACCCCTCAAAATACACACACATAATCTATACCAAACTCTAGCCGCCTAGGTCTTCCTCATCCTTCTCCCGTTTTCCATGGAGACCACCGGTGGTCGATCTCAAACCTCCTTCTCCGGCTCAAGCCAAGCCTCCAAACACCCCCCTCCACCCTCTAACCACCTTATCTCCATTAACCTCATCCCAGAAAACTCACCAGCCTTCTACTCTTGAAAATTTGGTCGCCGAAACCCTAGCCGGGGACCACCCAAAGTATGAACCAGACTCCCTCCTTAACACCCCTTGACCACCTTAAGACGATCTTTAACCCTATCTAGGTGGTTTCCCTCGAATAAGCCTCGAATCCGTCGAATATTCGAAAAACACTCGCCGGAACCCTACTCCGGCGAGTACCAAAAACTACCCCACTCCCAAAACCTTACCCCAGGTCTCTAGATTCCCTCTCATACACTCAAATAAAACCCCCAAAGCCCCGTTCAGAAGATCCAGTACTCAGAGACCAACAGTCTCTGATACTTTGAAAAATCAAAAAGTGAAAAGAACGAAGAGAAAAGAAAGAAGAAAAGAAAGAAAGAAAAGAACGAAAGAAAAGAGAAAAGAAAGGAAAAGGCCTGAAAAAAGCTAAGTGCCCTACCCTATCTTTGGTCGTTGTTTTTCATGTGTTCACTTATTCTGAAACTTGATTCTTTTATGTTTTGAACTTGTTTTTGTTAAGTGCTTATCATGTTCTTTGTTTAGAACTTAAAGAATCACTATGCATATCTTAAATCATGACTATATCTTTTATATCTTGATTCATACTTGTGCATACTAGCCCATGAACTTTATTTCATATGTGCTTGAATTCATTTAAGTGTTCATAGGTTCTGATATTAGCTATTTGTGAATCATATGATATTAGCCATTTTTGTGTGATTGTTCAGTATATTCTACCTCGATTAGGGTTATAATTAGTTGGAATTCAACCATTATCAAATTTTCCCTCTGAGTTCTGATTAATTGGAAGTTAAGTCGTGATTAAGGTTATTT